>JASSUY010039633.1:9360-30966 GCA_032466535.1 Forpus xanthops | reverse complement strand
GTCAGTTTGGGTCAGGTGTCCTGTCTCTGCTTCCTCCCGGCTTCCCCTCCTCCCTGGCAGAGCATGAGGCTCAGAAAAGTCCTTGGTCAGAGTAAACATTACTGAGCAGTAACTGAAACCTTCGGTGTTATCAGCACTGTTCCCAGCCTGAAAGTGAAAAACACAGCACTGCACCAGCTACTAAGAAGGAGAAAAATGACCGCTACTGCTGAGCACAGGACACCCCCAAATTATCCTGTGATCACTGTTGACATGCATGAGCTCTGTTGACCACTTCCAGGTGTCCAAAGCCATGGAGGTAGGAGAGAACACATGGTACTCCACATAAAGTAGCCTGTTCTTGTGGTTGCTCTTCACATCTGCTTCTGCAGTACAGAATGCTCCCATACCACATGGCTCCTGCATCCCTCAAGAAGAACAGAGTTAAGGCCATGCTGTGATGCATAGTACATGCTTGTCCAGTTCCTGATATCCTTGTATTTTTTGTACTCCTTCATCTCTATAGTTTCACATCAGAGCCTGATGTGCAGGTCCATTTGATGTTTGGGGAACCTGCAAGATAATGACAGTCAACTGTAGGTTTAGGCAGATGCTCTGGGTCCAAGTCCAGGAGAGAGTTCCTCTCAGCGCTGTCCTCATTTCACGATCAACAGCACCATCTAGTGACAGCAAATAGGCATCTTACGAGCCTGCCTGCCTTCTCCCACGTTTTGTACATTCTGTGTCTCCCAGATGAGTTTTTTTTCTGTCTGTGCCTAACTATACCTTTCCTGCTAAAGGATTGCTTACTAGAAGGTCATGGATGGTGGAGTCACAGTCCCAGGCCTCAGAGCTGGGGTCACACGACCCATATTAACTCACAGGACAAGAATCATCACTGAGGTGTGTGCCAGACACCATTTGGCCCAGTGAGAATCTTTTCTGCCTTCCCAAGCACCTCTCACAGCTTCCATATTCAAAAGAAATCAGATCAGTGAAAGAAAATAATCCTCCCTTATCCCTCCCTCGGATTTCTGCTGTGCTTCATCTTGATCATATGTTGTGTAAGGATCTCAAACACACCCATTAAAAGTTGTGGTTTGTCCCTCAGGATCCCACTGGCTCACCTGGCTGGTACAACGATTGTCAAGGGATTCAAAAGCATGTTCAGCATGAATTCTGGTCTCTCAGAGCACTAAGCAGGCAGCAACTCCACATCTCCCACGCGCAATGAGCTCTTCTGTTCCTCTCGCCACCACCCCTCCTGCAAAAAGCCCACAGAAGTAAAACCTTCAGGATCTGGACACAAAATGGAAAGGTTTCATCATCATCCCAGCTCCTGCACTGCTTCATTTCACCCTCTCCACAGCAGTCTCCAGGGCCCCATGCTGCATGTGAAGACAGAAGAACATCATGTTGACAGCAGTATCATTTTGTGCCACTTTTTTCCCAGCCAGGACAAGGTGCACAGTTTCAACACTCTCCACTACTGCATTCTCTCAGTTCTCTGACTCTTCATTGTGGCATCTTGCAGGCCGAGGGTGTTGCAGGGAAGGAAACAAAAGGACTGCTCATGTGTGGGTGTAGAGGATTTAGAGATTGAGGAATTTGACATTGACCAAACCGTGGAGAATGGCCTTGATGATCTGGTGAATCGGCCTTGAGAAGATAAGGAAGAACTACAAGAAAGAGAACAGAATGCGCAGTACGTATGAAGGAAAGCTGACAAGAGAAAAAGGAAGAAAAGAGAATGGAGTAATAGCTACCTAGTGAAAAGGCATCAAGTTAATAAGCTAGCCAACAGAAAGGCAATAACATTCACGTGAACAATCATAGTTAACCAATCATACTTAGAGCTTATGTGCATGCACACTTGTATAACCTATATAAACTGTGTAATCAATAGTAAAGAGGTCTTTGTCTATCACCTCGCACAGTCCATGTCTTCAGTCTCCATACTCCTGGTAAGGAATTTTGATGCGTCAAGCACCTCTTTCAGCATCAAGAAACCATATGATGCGGGATACATGGGGAAAGCTCTTAACATTTCTATTTGCTCATTAGGCTAAAATAGGCCCATGTTTCCAGCTTGTGCTGGAGTGTGCTGTTAGAGATCAGGAATCTGGAGCCAGGTGGTTTGCAGAGAACAAGCCTGGGAAAGGTCTTTCAAAAGAAAAACTGCTTCAAAATGATGAAGAAGTACAAGACAGATGTTCAAAGGCATCCCCATAAATCAGTTTCTTTCCTGGAATGTCCTGATCTTATCTAATTTAGACAACAATTTTAAACTATTCTGTATTCTGGGTTATATTTGTTCCATTGGGGCAGCTGGATGGGGTTTTTAAAACCACAGCAGAATTCCAGGGTGGTTTACTTGCTCCAGCACATAAAATATCCTCAGTTCACCTTATGTGCCTATTTATATAGAGATGCTCATACGCTTATAGGCTTCTGGAAGCTTTTGGACAAAGATATTTACTGAACAAATGAACACTTATTGCAGTTTCAAACAACTGTTGTGAAAATTTTACAGATAAACCAGCAGAGCCTGGTCTGATCTCTGATCACAAATGTGGCTTTAGAGATGTAATACACGGCTCTATGATCTGTCTGAAGCACTGCAAAGATCAAAAAATCAAACTGAATGCTAGGAATCACTGGGAGAGAAACAGAAAATATCATTAGGTCAGTGTATGAGTGCAGGGTACAACCACATCTTGACTACTATAGGTAGCAATAGTCGTGTTGTGAAAAAAGACAGAATAAAGGGCTATTCAATAACAAGAAGCATGGAGAACAAGAAACAACTGTCTGCTGTCTCTCCTAATACAAGAAATAGAGGGCATAAAATGAAACTTGTAGGTGGCAGATTAAATAATAAAAAAAAAAAGAAGTAAAAAGGGAGGAGGCAGATCCTCACCCAACACACAGCAGAACTGTGGGAGTCTCTGCCACAGGATACTGGGGACATCAGAACTTTGCGTGCATCGGACATACACTCATGGGGGAAAAAATAGCCAAGGGGGAGTAGACCAAAAATGCCATTCTCTGGCTCAAGGAGTCATTGAACTGCTTGAGAAGATCCTCTGGGGGAAATATCACTGTAATCTTAATCTGCTCTTGTGCATTTCTTCTAGTCGTTGTTGGCAGGCAGACATGGGGCTGGGCTGGCTGAGCAGTTAGTCTGATCCAAACGGGGAGGGCACGGGGAGCTCCTCACTCAGGATCAGTACTGGATGTTCCAAGCAGTCCTGCATCTCAAGAGCCCTTTTGACTCCAGCCTGATACACTTTCAGTGCTGATGACAAGACCCAAGTCCAGAATCGAGTTCGGTTTCAAGGCTGATCACACACTGCAGTGGGGTTTCAGGTCAAGCAGCAGAGGTCTGGGATATTTTGGCTGGCCATTTCCATTCAGTCTCTGACAGGCCCACAATAGAAGAATCTTCAGTTACAGCAGGGGTTCCTACATGCTTGTACTAAACCCTATAGTGGAAACTTACTTCAAATGAAGTCTCTGTGGTTTACTGCTGGTGGTGATTTGCAGCCAGTCAAAATGGAGAAGTGGTAAAATGTTCGCATGATCATCTTGATGCTCAACTCACAGCTTCATCCTGTAGTGGGGAAAACAAATCCCCAGAGTGGTTACATACAGTGGCAAAATTACCCAACTCCCTTGGTTTCTGGATGACACAAAGGAAAAACACATGGACTTCCTGCTTAATTCTCTGTGGTTCCCATACCAGTGGGAACCCTGTTCACAAATGGTGTGTGTCTCCGTGATCCAGACTTTGAAAAAGCAGGTGGTAAGTTTACCAGCAGTCAGGTTCCTATGGGATGTTAGTTCCCCAAAAGAACATAGAGCATCCTTTACAAAAGGATTTCTATTTTCCTTAAGGAGAAAGAGATTATTTTTCCAGTAGTTCTTCAATTAACTCTGAAATTTGGAAGCCTGAATGCTGACAGCAACCTCAAAATAGAGTTCCCATCTGTTTTGTACTACACTTCCCAGGATTTGCTTTCTATTTGCCAATCTCTAACAAGTCACCACAGAGCTCTTTGCCTTTTTACCAACGTCTTTGCTTTGTTTTGTTAAGTAAAAACATTAGCTGGTCTGACACAACCAGATGCACTGCACACATCTCAGCAGCTTCCTGTCACTGTCAGGTTGGGCCCATCAATTTCATTTGCCTTTGTTGTGGTGCTTTTTAGCATTTAATTACAAAGCAGCACTGTCAGTCACTTTAGTTATTATCTGCCATTCCTGTCACCTTAGCAAGAGCACAGAATTCCTCCAGCTTCTTCACCAGCAGGGTTTTGAGGAGGGAAGGCCTGTCCCAGGATAACCTTTAATAGCTTAGCTGTTGACAGGTCAATTAGCACTTGGCAGTCCCAAAGTTAGCGTTGGCCACATGCTGTCACTGTTCTGCACTTGCTCACAGGGTGGGTTTATCACTCCTGTGTGTTTCTGTGTAGCAAACACACCCAGCACATGGCAGGGACACTTCCCATGTGCCTTGGGATCCCTTGGAGCAGGCAGCATGTGGTTGTGCTCGAGGTCAGCAGGAGACCAGGCAGATCAGCTCCACATGGTCCATGAGGTTCACAGTGGCATCCTCCATGGCCTGTCATGGTCATTGTGGTGTCTACCAACGGGTTGCCTCAGACCCAACCTGAAGAGAAGCATTTACAATCAGGTACAAACCCAAAAATGTACATGTTGGCCATAGAGGAGCACAGGTCAACTGAGGGGGTAACAGACACCCACTTGTTAGGTCTGGGATACTTCATTGTCACCTGCTGCCAGCATTCAAGGTCCCTACAAAGCTTTGGTACCTCCACTGGTCCATTAGCACTGCCTTTGGTGGTATCACACCAAGAGTGCCACTGCTGAGACAAGCTGCTTCTCTCAAACTCACCCAACGCCCCACACTCCAGCTATTCTCAGCAGCAGCAACATGAAGCTGTTCTCATCATGGTTTTGGGCTCTGATTTTGCCATCAGATAGGCAGAGCCCTTCATTAACTAACGCAGAGTCTGGGAGCTCCCAGGGCACTCAACCCAAGTTCATGCCAGTGGGTTTAGAGGATGGGGCTCACAGTTGGGGCCAGTGCCCCTTCGTAGGAAACGTGAAGCAATCAAAATGAATACATGCAAAGCATTGCAAGCAGGGAGGTTTGTCAGAGGGAAGAGGCATGAGCAAGAGAGGTGCATTGGAGATGTCTGTACACGAGGGGGCACTCTGAAATCACATATGTTGGAGGGAAAAATCATCAAATCGTTTGGGCCGAGAAATGATCTAGGAGAGCAGGAGTGGGGATTTCACCTGTAAACAAAGAATTGGTAACCTTTAGGCAGCACCTAAGGGTGACTTTAAAATATTGAAAACTGTAATAGAGAAAATATTTTGCTAACAAAGCATCTTTTAAGCCCTGAAATCAGCATCGGTTCTTGCAGTGTTGAAATTTTGGCTTGATTTACTTTTCTGGCTTGGTTTACCTATCATTTTTGAAGGTATAACTTAGCAGCAACTGTGCTGGAGTTAGACCCATTTAATCAAGGTTAAATCCTGCCTTTGGGGTATCCTAAGCTGTTGTGGGTAACTCTTCTGCAACACAAACAAACAAACAAATTTCACTGTGCCATCATCTTTCTTGGAAAGCCATAATTTGGGAACCCAAATCAGACAGGGAGCATCAGGAAATTCCTTTGGGTAAAGTCCTTGTTCTTTCCAAGCAGCCTCAAATAAACAAATGCTCATGATTGCAGGGTCTGCAAGAGCTGAACCGTTGCTGGTTGATCTCACCACTAGAAGGCAAAAGCAAATATATAGAGGTCCAGAGCAGCTCTCTAAAGCCCCTGCTTCCAGCCCTGGGAATGCTCCCCTGGGGCACAAGGCATTGCCACCATCGGCCCTGACCACAGATTCCTCCTCTGTCATTTCAAACGCAGTATCTTTCACTAGTGTTGTCGTTTAAGATGATTTCCTGGTTGCACTCTAACAGCCTAACCATGTAATAGCAAGCCCAGAAAGGAAAGCTTTGGGGTAACAAACCCAACAAGAATGAAATCTGCTGGAAAGTGCAGGACTTCCCTGTGGGTTCAAGTGAACCATGGAGCAGGTCAAATCCTGCAGGATTCCTGGAGAAGGGAATCCTAGAGGAGGAGGGATCTCTGTGAGTCAGTCCAAGGATCCCAGCTCAATAACAGAGAGACAGATAATAGCATTTGAACACTATCTTCTCCAATTCAATTGTATTGATTTATTGCCTGTCCAATGAAGCCATCAAGTGTACAAAATGGTTAATCTTATATTTTTTTTCCTGCTGTCTGCTCAGAGGAGTGAAGTTGTAAACACAGACCCATGCGAGGAGGGGGGGGTGGAGGTGGGGGATATATTTGACTTTTCTCAAGGCAGATGCTGCCGTGTATCTGTGCAAAGCAAATCCCATTTTAGCACAGGGCAAAGGAAGGACATAAGCACTTCCTGCTTCGGACTCCCACTGCAATGCTGCTACACCTGAATGGTTTGCACTTGCTGACAAAGGCACTGTGCTGGCTCAACCTTTAGGTGCATCAGCATCCCCAGCCTGGGCAGAGCCTGTGGGACCCCAAACACAGCTCAAGAGCTGCTGGGCTTCATCCTTCCTGGTGGCATTTGGGGCTTAGCAAGGTGCAGCTGACCTGCACTATTTCCCAACTCAAAGCCTTACTCATCCAAGTGAGGGAAGCAATATTCCAGACCTAAACCATGCAGGAGCTTGCTGTTTGAAACACACCACCTCAGAATGGAGAGTAGCGCATCTGGCTGGGGCGAGCGGGTCCAGCTGCAGTGGCTGGGAGAGAAGGAAAACTATTCCTTTTTTAAAACTTACTTTTGTGCAAAATGTACATTTGCAATTAAAGGCTAAGTGTGCTGTATATTTTATTAATGATGTGGGATAGCAAGGCATTTTAAAGCTCTCTTTTGTTTTGATGGTTTGGTGGGGTTTTTTTGGAGGAGGAGGGGAAGGTATTGAAATGGAAAGCTTAACACTTATAATTTCAAAAATTTGGCTTATATTTTAGGTTCTGGTAACATGCAATTACAGGCACTTAGAAAGAATTCCCTTTTTTATACTATGCCCTAGAGCATAAAATTAAGAGGCCAATTCAGCCTTTGTACTGCTTTCAGAGGCAGTTTGCTTCAGCACAGATCAACATGGAGACTGACTGTCGCCTTTCTATTGAATTAGGTCTATATTTTTGACAAGTATGGCAGCAGTATCATCGCTTTAATCACCGACAATCCATTGTGTCTCTTTATGCTAATAAATAAAACATTCTGTGTTAAATATTTCCCAGTAAGCACTTGAAGACCTGCAATCACCCCTCCCTTCTATATGTTCCCAAGTAAAATAATATAATGGTAATAAAATCAAATGATGTCTAGGAGTTTTATAGACAACTAATAGCAGTTATTGCAAAGTGCACATCAGATACCAATTGAAGGTTACATTTCTCTTTAATATAATATAACATGCATATTTCACAAACTGTCTCTATATATCAAATGGATTAAGCAATATGATGATGTTGGTCAAAACCAGACTTCTTTAGGAGAGGCCTTTAGGCAGAAGCATTTTACTGGAGCTGTGTGTTGAGAGTGGGGGGCATCTGGAGCACGAGATGCAAAACATGGAAAACTCATCCCAAGTTACAGAGAAATTGCCAGAGAAACCTCTGGCCCTTCCCCACCAGCCTGTGCCCTCCGGAGGGCAGGGTCAGCCCTTTCTGTGTGCTGGGGCTTTGCTCAAAGGGTTGTTGGTGGCAAGGGTCTTGCAAATCATCACAAAAATGGCTGGGAGGGACCCCCAGCCCATTACCTTGTCTTTTGTTCTGGAGGAACACAGTGGTCTAAGACTGACTCCTGGAAACATCATCACAAAGCAGAGATGTGGGCCTTAGGAGAAATATAACCAAACAGCAGTGAACGAATGAAGGCACCCAAGCATCCCGCAACGTATTGTCCAGGGGAACCTGGCCAGCAACTTGGACAGGGTTCACAGATGGGCTCCTGCAGCTACCGGGGACACAGGGTGCTCCCCATGGGGTCCACAGTCTGCTCTACCCCACTGACCACCCCTGCTCCCACCATCCAGGTTACTCTGGACCCCCCCAAGCCCTCCTCCCCCTGGCTGCTTGGCCATCCCTTGGCTGTGCAAGCCCTGCAGCCCCTTTGCCGCTGGAGCAGCTCCCTCACAGTACCAGGACCACACTACAGCATGGGAGCTGTGGCGCAGCTCCAAAAATGTGCCTCATCCTCAATCTCCCCAATTTCCCTGGCTTCATTCCCACACTTCACTGTGGAGCCCAGGAGCCTTGAAGTCACCCTAAAGAAACCCTTCCTAAACATCAGATCAGCTTGCTGAGAGATTTTTTCCCATCCCCATTACTAATATACCTAATATATTCAGGGGGCCCTGCCTCAGTCAACGTGAATTGTAAACCATTTCTCTAATCCCCTCAACAATACCCTTCCCCAAACCTTTTTTTTTCTCTCTTAATTAGATATTCTATCCCTTTGGTTTAAAATAGTATTTAATTTCACTTAATGATTTCAACAAAAAATATTAGGATTCCCCAAACAGACATGTTCCCTCTGAATTCTCTCATTCTTTTTCCAAGGGCTTCAGTTTCATCTTTTTGTTGCTTTGTCAAAACACAGCTAATTGACTGTCCTAAAAGTACAATTTTAGTAATTTCTCTCAATGAAGCATAGCTGCCTCCTCTATTAACACTGCCTAATTGGACTTTGAATCCCTAGCCAGCGACTTCACCCATGCTACAGGCCTGGATCACTGCAACAGTAAATATCAGCATCCCAGTTAAATGTCGGTTGGCTCACATTCCCCCAAAATTGGCTTTCTGCTCCTGGGAGTCCAATCTGATGTAATATTACATTAACCATGTTGTTTTGTTGTTTTTTTTTTTTTTTTTCTGGGGGAATTGGAGGAAAGGAAGAGAAGCTGAAGTGCAGATCTGCATTTCATCTCCTTGGTAAAAGCGTGTTTGCTCCCCGGCGCCGGTGAGGAGGGAGTGCTGCGGATCCATGGAGCCTGGCGGGAGCCTTTACAGCCTCCCAGCCATCATTTCCAGGTTTGTTTCTAGCAGCTCCAACTCCAGAGAGAACATTAGGTAAGGAGATGATAGAGCTGATCCCCATGGGTACCAAAGCTCCAGAGGGGTACCCACCACCCCACCCCACCACAAAGATGTGGATCCCAGGGCTATTCTGCTGTGGACAGCAGAAACTGCTTCCCATTCTTTCTCCTATTTTTCCATAATACACACTACATAACATGTGGCTTTCAACCTTTGGAGACCCTGGCACACACTGAGGGGCCAATAAGGTCAGCTGGCCATGTCACACCACATACAGCAGCAAATCATCCCCAGTATTATCTGCAGTGGCTCTAATTATCTTAGAGCATCTGCTATTAAAATGTAAGCATCAGGCCAAGCTACAAGTAGGAAACAGGAGCAGAACTCCTTGTTGATGCTTGTAATAGGCACCAAAGGCATATAACTCTGCATAATTGCTAATTGTTATTACTATTGCACTTGATGCCAGAATTGCCCAGAGATGCCTCTTGCTGCTTGTTTCCCTACGGGATTTGGAAGGATGCTGGATCCCACCATGACCTGCAGTGTTTCCCTCAGCAGAGCCCCCGCCATGGTGAGGGAGGTCGAAGCCACCCGGCAAGCCCACTGATCCCAGTGAAAACTACGAGGGACAAAGTTAACTGAAAGTGTAAGTATGAGATCAAAGCGAGTGAGGATTTACAAGGGCTGAGACTTTGAAGCCCAGAGCCAGGACAAAGCGCTCCCACCACGCCACGTTCTGGCTTTCAGCTCCGACAGTGAAATCCTCCAGGGCCTCATGAAGCCACTTGACCTCTTGTTACCCCCATTCTCTGATCTGCAAAAGAGGGTATTAACACTTTTGACATCCAGGCAGTCTAGGGGACCTGGATGGGTCTGACAGACATTGCTCACAGCTTCACTTTGGGGGATGCAACAGCACAGCTTGAAGACAATGTGTGACACGCTGTTCTGTAGGGTTTGGAGAGCTCTTATAGTACAACACGATCAGATGTTTTTTATCCCCTTTGCTGCTACACAACATTGCCCTCAGTAGGCATGAACCGCATTCTGATTTTGCATTTATGGAATGCACTGGATTTTCCATTGCTCACACCCAGGTGACTCCACCGTCCACGCTGCTCCTGGTACAAATCCTACCGGGAAAACTCATTTCTACTCCACACTCACACGACCCACTTACAAATACACAGCTAGCAGAGCCCTCACTCCTCCAAAGCAATTCACCAGCTTCTCCTTGCCAAAAGCCTGGCTTGAAGGAGCCCAGCCCAGGGGATGGTTTCCAGGATCCAGCACCAGTCCGCATTTGAACCCCAGGAGTGGCTGTGCAGCTCAGCAGAGGGCACTCCCGCCCACCACGAGGACCCCGCTTAAAAGATGTTGCTATCAGCTCTTTCTTTATTGCAGGCAAGTGCTCCAGCGATAAATGTTTTCTTGTAAACATGCCATGGATGGAGGTAGGAGCCAACAAAATGGAGATGCCAGGAGCTTTTTGTCTTTGTGATTTAGTTTCTTATTAGAACATGCTACTGGGAAAGAAAAGATATCATTGATAAGACTGACATTAGAGTCAGCCAGTAAAATTAAAACCCCAAGGACTGGCTTGGCCCTTTTCTTGTCAGGCAGGAATACAGATTCCCTGCCAAACACTTTAAGATACTCATAGATGTTAGGGACAAAACTTTCAAATAAAGAAGGAAAGGATTTTTTGCTGCCTTCATTCCTGGCAGAACAGTTTCAGGTGCTCTAAAGGGCCTGGGTTTCCATCCGGGCACTCACCCTCCTTCCCCAGAAGAGGACCCAGCCCCAGGAAGGTACCAGTGTCCATAAACTCAGGACTGGAAGCATCTCCTGTTTCTGCTTCCTTCCAAAAACTTTGGTCTAAATGCAAGAGAAAGCAAACCTTGAAGCACCACAGTGAGTTTGTGGTGGCATCCAGAACTTCAAAGTGCATGTGCACAGGGTGTTGATAGATAAAACCAATTTAGAGGCCAGTTTCTCTTGACATCTGCAGGCTCGTGGAGCTAGAGCAGGAGATATCAGAAGCTCAGATGTGCTGGGAGTTGTGCTCCTGGACAACTCTCCAGTAAATTCTGAGAACTCGGACAAATGCTCTGATTTAGTCTCACTGGCCTCGTCCTCCTCTTTCATTCTTACAGAGAAAACCTTGCCCAGAAAGCACATTTGTGCACAACAGAGTGAGGAGTCCATTCTGTGTCCGAGTCCTTTATCTCAGGGCATAGAAGGTCAAGCTTTTGAATTTGGCTGTCTTATACCCAATCCTTCTACCAGCAGCACACATCAAAGCTCCAACTTACAGCCTCCTGGCACAGACAGTCTGAAAGCATGGACAATAGGTCTCCCCTTGCACAATGCAGTTTGGTGTCACTTGGACTTCCTTGTGCCCTGTGGAGCAGATGCCTCAATCCAGGTGGGCTGGGGCTGTGCTGCAAGCACAGGAAGCTGCAGGGCTCTGCACATCTCATCTCATCTAGCCACCGCTTTGTCATCAGACAGTAAAGGGAGGAACAAGGTGGGCACGGTTGACAAGGAAATATGGTCCTATATTGTGCACTGCTCACATATGGATCTCACTGAACACTGCTCCTGGTGCTTGCACATATTAGGGACGTGTTTATCTTATAAACAAGCCCTTACAATAATCTTACAGCAAGCACATAAAATAATACTGCAAGTAATCACTTCTGTATGCTTTATATGCATGAAGGAGGTGGTGGGACGTAAACCCAACTCTGATTTTGCAGCCCCAACCCTGCACACGAGGCCCTGAAGCAGCAGCAGCATCTAGCCAGGCTCTCAGGAAGGCTTAATAAATTCTGGTTAAAACAGAGCAAGTTTCTCATCTCCTTGCCCTTCCTCTCTAAAACCAGCCGATCCAAGCCTGCTTTGACACAGGTGTACTACCTGAGTCTTAAACCAGTGTTAGGTGTCATTAATAAAACATAAGCCAGTCATCATATATTAGCTGGAAAAGTTAAATCCCTATGCCGTTAAATAAAGATACCTTGTCCAGTCATTAAGAAGCAATTAGCTTATCTAAGAAATAACAGCCCTAGTGCTGTCAGACTGGCACACAAACACTAAAAAGAGCAGGGATCAGATGTCACATTAGGCTAATTATAAAGAGAGTAAGAGACAAGCAGAAACATGGAATAACCACGTGGACAGCATTTTGCTGGATTTTTTTTCTTTGCATGGAAAAGGCTAAAAACCTTCTGCAGAAGAGAAATCTGAATATTAAAAACAAAACCTCTTCTGATTTTATTCCTTTAAGACTGTACCTAAGAAAGAGTTCACATACATGAAGTCTTCCAGGCTGTGTAAAGCAGTGGCCAAATCCTAACAAGGAACATGTTTCTTACACCTAACAGAAATCCTTAAGTCTCCATGCAATCAACCTGCAGCACAATTCCAGGCGTTGGAGTCTTTGCACAACAGAAGGAGCACAATCTGTCCCACAGACATCGCTCTCGCCATGGCCACATTCCTCCTCTGGTGCAGCCATGGAAGCTTCTGTGCATATTTGGAGATGGGGTACACTCTATTTCTTGCCAATCTGGTAAGTTCACCTTGCCCAGTCCCGAAGTCCAGAGTGCTTAATTTCCACCAGCAAAAAGCTAAGCACCCTTCCTGCAATTCCTGCCCTATTTACACTCCTAGAAATAAGGTTTACCCTCCCACTGCCATCCACCAGCTGCATGACTTCTACCTGTGCAACTCCCTTTCCACTACACTCAGTGACTTCCGTGCATGAATTGAGTGTTTTTTCAGCAGCAACCATGCCACCCTCAAGCCCCATGACCCAAGACTTATGGAACCGGTGTCCTGACACATTATGTGTGTCAATCCCAGTAACCCATGTATTTGGGGAAAATGCTCAGCTTCTAAGACCAGAAGACAAAATCCAATATACCAAGCCAGTAGCTGCCCAAGAAGAAAAAGCTGCAGCAGAAAGCACCAGATCCCTTTGGTCCTCACTGGAGAGAGGAGTCTGGTCCTACTAGGGGTTATGGTTATGGCTGTGCTCCCTTCTCCTGGGTTCATAAACCACATGAGTCTTTTCTCACTCAAAATACAGAGAAGCAATGCTATCCTTAGGATGCTGAAAACCCAGACTGAAGTCTGTTCTGCTCAAATTACACTTTGACCCTGTTTTCTGAAGGATGCCCTAAACACTCATCTGATAGCACCAGTACCTTCATCCAGCGAATATGGAAGCCCTTGCCCTGTGCACACCCAACCTTCAGGCCTGCAAGATCCAGGCAGCATTTGGGATACAGACACTGAGCACCCAGCAGGCCTCAAACCAGGGTCCACCCTACCACCCTTGAATGCATTGGGAATGCAGCTGAATGCCTGCTGCTTGGAGCAGTGCATGACCAGAGTGCAGTTATCATCCATAACAGCCTCCAAAACCTGCAAAAGTCTTGGCACTTGGGAGACTCCGGAGGCAGAAAGCTGGGTGCCTGGCACTGTGATGAGCCTCCAGAATTAAATGTGGGTTGTGAGGATCTCAGCTATGAATTTAGGGTTAAAACACCAGTTTGGCAGAGCACATAAGATGCAGACTTAGCTGTAGGCAGGGAGCGTGCACCTTGCTCCAACACCCAGAAAACACGGAGCAGTACTCCCCCTCCAACCACAGCCAGAGACAACCCCCAGCTCTGCATGGGATATGCTGATGCTAAAGAGGCACCAGTCCTCCATGCATTACCCGCAACAAACTTCGCAAACAGAACTATAGAACTGACTTAATAAGCAGAGGTCAGGACCTGTGCCTAAATGTCTGGTGCAGCCTGAAATACCTGATTGCTGCTGGGGGAGAAAGAAGGTGGGTTTCCATTTTTAACACTTACATCCTTTTTAAAGGTTTTATTTGCCAAAGCCTAATATTAAAAATTATGGCAGACCCTACTTTGTTTGAGGTATTGCCAATTTTATGTTTGTTTGGTTTTTTTTACACAACTATAGTATTATTTAGGAGCAAGTAGTAAGTGATAGATACTTTAGTGTAATATGAGTCAATATGTATTTATATGTGCTTTATGGCTTAATCAATATTGCTACATTAGCAAGAATAAATATGGTGTTTCCTTTTATGGCCTTGGAAAGAACAAATAAGGAAAGTCACATTATGAAGTTTAGGAATGAATAAAAACTCCACATGTCCCAGACAATTCAGTCTGACATTCATTTGTTCTCCAAAGCAGAGCAAGTACCTCCCCAGGAAGGGCATGGGGCAAGCAGCACCCAGGGTCTCAGTGTGGGACCCTGGTTCATGTTTTTCATGGGTAGCTTCACAAAAGGAGTTTGAATAAAAGGAAACAGCCCCCAGCACGTGTGTCCACTTCAACATCCTGAATCTCAAGAGGAAGCTTCCCAACCTGAGTGAGAGGACAGCACAACTGTCACTACCCCCATATTTCTGCAACCAGTGCCTTCCCAAGCTGCATGTAGCCCAGTACCCAAGTAAAAGGGAATAACAAAGTGCTTCTGATAAAAGACAGCTTCACACATTCACTGCTGCAAAAGGTATAGGTTGTGACAAGCATGGGACATCCATTTTTTCTTACGGAAAACCACTTTTCCACCACTTATTTGTTCTGGGGTATTGGCCTCCTCCAGTGCAACAAAGGAGCTTGGCCTCACCAGCAAGACATTCATAGAATTACGGAATCCCAGGCTGATTCGGCTGGGAATGGACTTTAAAGCTCATTCAGTTCCAACCCCTGCCATGGGCAGGAACACCTAGACCAGGCTGTTCATTCATCTTACACATCCTACATATTCCTTCTACAGCAGCAAACCTTTGGCTGGAGCAAACCTGCTGGGAAAGCTCATTCCCAGCTCCTTTTGCACTTGCTGCCCCTGAGTCAGAGTCACCTCCTGTTTTCTCCTTGGGTACATATGCTGGTTAAGCAGTTATCTTTGCACAGTGCAAATGGCTCAAACTCCACCTCTTTAAGTTCACATTTCCAACACCACAGTTAAGGGTTTCTTCTTGAAGACCCCATGAGACTCCTAGGCAGGTGCATTCCACAGAGATCAAGGTAGGATCTTCATTTACCTCATCTGACTAAAGACACTCAGAGCAGGTCTCAGCAGAGACTGTCCTTGTGCAACACAAGGCCTGCAAAGAGAACCTGTGATATTTGTGACTTGAGGTACTATTTGATGTGCTCCTCTAGAATTAACCTCTGGAAAATCAGCTGCTGCTTATCCCTTCTACCTGGAACCAAGCTGGTTCTGTCTCCATCCTCCAACTGCTGGCATCTGAGCCACTCAAAACATGGAGCTTTCCCCTAGACCTGGGCTAGAAGGTTGTGCCAGCAATGTTGAAGCTCCTGCTAAACCTGCTTACACTCCAGCAGTGCCAACTGAGTTAAATGCAGCCTCTTCCCCTCCGATGGGCTTCTCCATCCCCCCTCTCCCCCCAGCTATCCTCTTGCCAGTTTGGATTTACTCTGGTTTCTGTGGGGTCAGAGCCTGACCTTACAGATCATTGAGCCAGAACTCACATAAGGACAGGGACAGAAAAAAACCCAAACGCTCTATCCTCAATTTGGAGAGTTTGGTAGTATTTGTTTATTTTTAATGGATCCCCACCACCCCATTGTAGACCTTTTCCTGTTGTGATCGTTAGAACTTTTAACTGGATCATAAATCTTTTATTAACATTTGGTATTATACTAATTAAAACTGTTCCATGTATGTATTATTAATTCCTCCAGCACTTCTTGGGAGGGTGACGTTTTTAGCTGGCTTAGCAGAATGCACCATAGTAAATAAGGAGAAACTCATTTCCACGCAATTAGGCTTCCAGAAAAATAAGTTTCTTAATGGAGGGCATGATCATTACAAATTTTACCTAAATAAACAGGGTTTCTTAATGGTAACTCTTCAAGCTAAGTAAACAGATTGGTGTGGTAATGTCCTAAGCAATACTTAAATGTAACTGTTTAATAAATTGGTAAATTACTCATTTCATCTTAGAACAAAATGGTAATACTGTAGTAATAACCTAGTATATATTCTGTAAATATGAAGCATTATCACTTCAGCTCTGAAGAAATCACCACAGTGATATGTCAGCATTGATCTAAAACTGCAGCATTTTATCTCAAGTTTATTACCCATTTTTGAGAATCGCTGAGATTTTCAGAGCATAATGGCAATAAAAGAAGAATTTAAAAAGCGCTTAAATGTGCATAAGTTAATCAGGGGTATCCTCGGGGGGGAAAGGAAATTTGGTAAAACATGAATTATAAGCATCATTTAAACTTACTTTGGACACTAGAGATAATAAATGGCACCATAATTTAGAAATAGCTTTTAACATCAATGACTGTAAGAGGCACTTTACTGTTCATAAGAATTGCAAAGCAACGGTGCTGAGGCCAATTTTATTAGCCATTTTTTTCTTTATAAAAGCAATCCAACCCTTTCCAAACTGAGCAGACAGGAACAAGAGTTACGCGTTAATATGCAAAATGCATTGGATTTTTTTTTAAATAGCCAGCCATAAATTTACCAAACGATAGAGCCTGGAGACAATTGAATGATCATTGAAGAGGAATAAAGCTTTCTCAGAGTTTACATATTTGGGAAGAGTGGATAAGGGGAGAAAAAGGAGGGAGAGAAAATCGTTCATACATCCCTATTTACTGGGGAATGTCGCGGCACTTCCGAAGCAAAGGGAAGCAGCAGTAAATCAGAGGGAGGCAGCGCCAGAGGAACAAGGCTTCCCCTTGCTAACTTTTCAGGATGGACAAAGCGTCCGAGGATCACAGCGGTCCATACAATAGCCCATTAACATGCCTCCTTCCTAGCCACACAACAGCCTACAATGCATCTTTCAGAGCTATCAATTATAAGCCATTGCACCAATAAATTTTGGCCAGGCAGGACAAGAGCCCCTTTGACTGAGCGGCAGCACACGCGTTGTCTGGGGGGATGCTCCCGGCTGCTGTGCTGCAGCCGTGCCTGGCCCTGGAGAGCAGCCACCCGGCCCCTCAGGTATCTCCCTGCAGCATCTTCCCCTGGCATCCCCTTTTCCCAGTGCCGCACTGGCAGTGGAGCAGAATCGATGTGAGCACAGGCTTTACCCTGACAGTTCCCCGCTCACTCCCACCGAGCTCAACAAACAGAGCTCAGGAATTAATCTGTACTTGAATTGTTTTCACACTAATCCTGTGGGTCAAGAGTAAGAGAGATTAATATTCTTGAAACTCTCCATGTCTGAGCCATTCAACACATGGAGCAGCACTGCTTGGCAGAATGAGTTAACTCTGAAACTCGGGAGAAAGCAAATACGTGTATTTTAATTATTTCACTCCTGGCCACTTTAGCATAACCAAGACCTAACAGCAGTCGTTATCCCACATTGCAAACCAGCCCCTCTAGGAAGAGCTGCTAGGAAGAGCCTCAGCTTTCTGGTTTGTCCCCCTATAGCTTCTGGGACGTGGCGCTGGTTACACACCATCCCTAAGATCAAATGCGGTTACACGTATTCTTTCCTGGGGCGATAATGCAGCCCAGTACCCAAGTAAAAGGGAATAACAGACTGGTAACAGACTGTTGCTAATTTTGTGTCGATGTTGGGAAGATTAATTTAACCACTAAAAGAACCTCAACACAAAACCCAAAGCTATACAACAGAATACGTAAGAAGGGCGGAAGCATCACACTGATTCACGAGAGCATCCTCTGCTCCAGGACTTTTCCTTGGCCTCCAGCAAAGCACATTTGCAGCAGGAGACACTCCTCTGGAAGTGAAGAGAGGATGGGAGCAGTTCTGTTTGTTAAGTTAAACAAAGAACAACCAGGAGGTGAAGTACACCTGAATCTTCATTGTAGGACTCTGAAATGGCACCATCGAGCAAACAAGTGTGCCACCAATTCCAATGGCTGGAAGTGAAAGTTACACAAAGGCAAAAAAATGGAAGCAAGAGATTAATTTTTACTGTGACTGTGATAAGGCACTTAAATTTTGAATTGATTCCTCATCATTAGGAATGTTCATTCAAGACTGGATTACTTTTTAAACTAATTATCTTAGCTCAAATAAGGCTTTATTCAGGAGAAATATAATACCTGTGTTATTAGACACTGAATTAAGATGACCCCGCCATGGAGCAACTACATTTTAATTTGCTCTTCGTAATTAAAAGCAAATCTCTAAATACCTTAGGCTGATTTTTTTACGCATCAATCTTAAGGACATCTTTAAACACCAGAGGTAGATACTAAAACACGTCCAACCCGGAGACTCCTTGAAATCTGGCAACACATTTTTAATGAGAGAGCTCGAGTGCTGTGCTGGGATTGCTCAGCTCGAGGGGTCAGTCCTGCCGCTCTTTTTAAGACTGGAGACTCCTGGCGGGGGGGTGGACTACCGGAGGATGGACAGACAGACTTCCCAGAGACACCCTGCCCCCGGGAAAGGAGCGGCACCACCTTCAGCCCCGGCAGCCGCTACTGCTGTGAAGCCAGCTCTGCCGTGCAGTATCTAGCCCCAAAACGAGCAATGTGAAGCTTGGCTTTTGAACGAAGACGGCAACAACTCCAGCTACTTTCTCTTTCCACACCAGTAGCTGGTTTGCTTTGCCACAGCAGAAGCCAGCCTGCTATTTGAATGCAGCTCCAGAACTGGTAACTTTGCATTCGGGTCTGTGTTTACTCACTGCATCTGTAAGCGGTGCGGACCAAAGGGAGCATCATAAGCACCGCGCTTGAGCAGCGCACAAAACCCTCGCAGGGGGGTTAGATGCCAGCCAAAACCACAGCTCAGCCCTACCCCTGAGCTAGCTCTGCCACCCTACTGCCTTCTCCTGCTCCCCACGTAAGGCAGTCAGTCCACACAAGCATTCGTACATGCGACCAGGAAAACTAAACGCACACGGTTGTGAAGATGAGAACTCAAAGCAGAAACATGCGCAGAAGCATTTGGCAACCAACAGGATTGTTAAACGGTACCCAGGAGCCAGGTTTTCAGTAAATCAGAATGGCTCTGTGAATGCTCGGTCCCAGCATAAGAGTGAGTATCCAGGAGCTCAGAAAAGAGACTTGTGCAGCAAGCATCAGAGCACAGCAAGCTCCTCGTGCTACCCTGAGTCAGACAGACCCTGTTGTTCCTAGCTGGCACGTACAGAGAGGAGAAAAAAATTCCCTATTGGCTCTCCCTGAGATACAGCAGGGCCGATCAGAAGTGAACAGCCGGAGTTTATTGGTGTTATTCTGAATTGACTTTGGCCTCTAAACCAGAGCTGACTGTTGCACAAGTACTTTCTTAGCACAGTGCGGGAGGCTGGATCCTCGGCTGCTTTCAGTCCATTCACTCCCCGGCACGGATGATGCCAATTCAGATCAAACCCTATTGTACACTAATGACATTCAGACAGCACAAGCCAAGTGCTGGGAGCAGCTGAGCTCTCCCACTGCCTGGTGGGTTCAGGAAGACTTACAGGTGTAAGATTTGGCTTGGCTGCTTTGGTTTTTATCTCATCTGTTTTCATACACATTTGAGCCTTTCATGACACGCTGCTAAATTCCGGACGCAAAAATTATCTCTAAACAGATCCTTTTTTCCCTTTTGAAATTAAGAAATAAAAAAAAACCAAACAAACAAGTGCTGCTTTCTGACCAAGTGAAATCGACAAAGGGCAGCACTACGACCCTTCCAAGGATACTTTAAGAGCCCCCATCCATACTGTACACTGGTGGGTGCCTACCCCGCACCCTACCTGGGGCAGCACTCCCCACCGCTCTGCTGGGGCCGGGTCCCGCGGAGCACCCGCCGGATCCCATGGGATGGGTGCACAGGCGCTGAGCAGGTGGCTGCGCTCGCTGCTCTCCCGCCTGCTGCCCCGTGCCGAGCCGCAGGGGACTTGTCAGGCCGAGCTATTGTCACTGAGCGCAGATGTCGCCTGGGCAGCATCGCCCCGCTTCGCCCGGTGGGCTGCGGCTGCTCGCTGCCGGAGCCGGTGTGAGGAGCATCCTGTTGTTCACAGGGGCATCCGCCTGGGTTTCCTCATGCGCAATGTCTGGTTTTAACACCCACCTTCCTCGGCTGCTCGTGTAACCAACTGCTTTCTCCGCACTGCAGGGGGGTTGAGTCATTCTCGCCGTGTTTTAGCACGTTGGTTGGCTTCTGGCTTGCTCAGCGATCTGGTGATTTCACCACTCACTCAGTATCCAATGGGACCCCAAAACACTGTGCACAGAAATTCATTCCTCCCTCCCTGCCCCTTGGTATGAACTCGCACCAAACCGTTTCCATTTCGAAAGGGAACACCTGCTTGTGGGCTCACATACAGCCCCACTGCACAGTGGGTTTAAACACAAAAGGTTCTTTTCCACCCAAAAGTCCCTCAGAGTCCCATAGCAGAGCTTCCCTTGGCTCTGGGCAGCCCTGTGTCCCTTCTCCCCCACTGTGGTTCTGCACAGCCCTTTCCCTGCTCTCCCCCAGCCATTCCCATCACTCCCACCTCCAGTTTTGCTCTTTATTTCCATTCCCAGCTTCCTCCCTCCTTCTCAGGTTTCTGTGCATGGTCAGAGGTCTGGGATGTCTCCTCTTGCTGATCTTCCCCCTTGCACCACTCCCTCCCCTCCAGCCCCATCAGCTCTTGCTCCATCCACCCTCAGCCCACCAGTGCCTTCCCAGCTCACTCACTATGCTATGACCAACACAGCCAGAGTGTGAATCACACCTCGAATGCATTTCTGCCTCTGCCCACAGTTAATTTTAATCGCAAGGAAGACTCTCGGCCAGAGAAGCCAACAAGGTGCAAAGCATCAAACACCCTCATGAAGAGCAGTCGGCACCAGGGGGAGGTGTTCATTTTGCAGCTGGAAAGCTGCAGACTGGCACCAAAAGCAAGCAAGGAGGTTAGAAGTAAACCGAGATGAACAAGGCTGAGGTGGGTTCTCTTTTTTCCCCCTCTGAAAGAACGTGCAGTGATTGGTGTTGTGTGCTTTAACCCGGTTTCCTCTGGCTTAGCTCCCACTTGTGGAAGTCCCACCTGAGCTATAGGACCACAGCCTAGATCCACAAAAAGAACTGAAGGACTCGGCGTACAGGAGAGAAGACAACTGCCTCCGCAGCTCTGTTAGTACGTGGCAGAGGGAACACGGGGAGTCAGCTGGCCACGAGTTTTGAACGGTGCGGGAAGATGGAAGCTTGAACTGGGGAGCAGGAGGTTATGTCAGACAGGAGCTTCCTCTCCCTAGGAGCACATTTAGGGTCAGTCATGCAGAGGAGCTTGGAAACTCCGCTGAAGGTTTTTAGACAACTGCCTACAGTTTAGAGAGACCCAGGAAGGGACACAGGCTGCTTCATCTTCCCTTCCTTACTCAGAATGGCAGCAAAAAGAGTGCTGTGATTTCACTTGAGGGGGGGGGGGGGGGGGGGGGGGGGGGGGGGGGGGGGGGGGGGGGGGGGGGGGGGGGGGGGGGGGGGGGGGGG
>JASSUY010039632.1:35149-55861 GCA_032466535.1 Forpus xanthops | reverse complement strand
CCTGTGTTAATACTGGGGGGGGGTGTGTGGGGGGGGTGTTGTCAAAATACTTGAAAACAGACATTCTTGGTACAATGTCAGTAGCTTATGGAAGAGATGGAGATGAGGAACAGCATAGGAACTAGAGAATAAATACAGGTGCAGATTGGGTTTGGAACAGCTTAATACTGCTCATTAATATAATTTTTATCCATCCTAGCTGAAATTATTCCTATAGGTGAAAAGAGAGAAACACAACTGAATTTAACCTTGACATGTGCATGAATAACACTCAGTAAAAAGTAGCATAGGGCCTGAAACAATTGAAAAACAAGGCTCTCTTCTATAAAATTAATTGTTGATATTGTTCCTCTTCTAACAGCCAACTGTTACTATTTAGACAAACAGGAAGTATTATTAAGAAAGTGTCCCAAGTTATGCTGTAAATTCTTACAAATGCAAGACCAATTGAGGAAATTAGGATGAATCTTTGAATGACACACAAAAAAAGTTTATTCAGAATGGTAACAAAAGCTGTATCCAAACCATCCTTTCTTATTAGAATCCAGATGCTGCTTTCCTGCTTCTCTCCATGGAGATGATGAAAAAAGGAACACTTTGTCTTTCTGTTCTTACAAAGTCAGTGCTCCATATTAGTGTTACTTGGAAATCTCTCAGGTTGAATAAATTTAGTAGTAATAAGTAGAGTTCTCACCAGTCTTGGAGCCTGAATAAGCCATTAGCCAGTTTCAAGGCTGAGTTACCTTCAAGTTATGAATGCTTTCATGTATTTTTAACTGTGCCAAAAGAAACACGTAGCATTAACAAAAAAAGTGACAAATTTTAACTAAGTGTGGGAATAGACATCATTCTGTCCAGTTACAAAGCTGCTATTTGGTACAGGGACAGGAAAATATTTTTATGGATTTGGTATAAAGCACCTGCACTGGTGCTGGTTCTCATGCACACAGAATTGCTGTAGCCCTAGGTCCTGACAGTCTTTTATCTGTCTGTGGAATCCAAAAGCTCTGCAAATCATGCTGAGGGGTGAATTGGTGCATGTACTACTTTCCTTAGAAAGGCCCACATTTTCCTGCTTCTCAGCAGAAGTAAAGGCAAGCCAGCTCCCAAACATCTTCAGCTCTAATACTTTCCTGACCTTTCTCATGGCAGCAACAGCAAGGCCACAAGTGGTCCTCAACTCCACGTCTTGTGTGGCAATAGAATTAGGCACTAATAAGGTTCCTCTAGATAGAGGACCTGACTTCACAGAAAGAGAAGTTAACCTAGCTTCACTAGCAAGGTTCAGACATTTCTCAAGCAGCTTCATCAATTTCTGTTATAGTCAGGAAATGCAAGGGAATCTGCTGCAGGACAGGGTTTGAAGATGACACATCCTCTAAAGGCATGTCCAAAAGGCTCAGAAAGAAAATATTAAGTGGAATTCATCCTCATGAGAAGGTTTGCATAGGAAGGCTGGGATACATCTTTCCATGTTTCCATGAAGGCATGGAAAGCTGCCTCCTTATGTCTCAGGTTTGGTAGTATTTATGGAGAAGCAGGCCTCACAGTTAATTTTGAAGAGTGTGTTATGTTTTTCTCCCCATTCTCTTAGAAGTTTGACAAATGGGAAGAAAAAGTTGTCAGATTCCTCTGCATGAAGGCTCATATCACTGGTCTTCATTGTCAAAATGAAGACAATGCAAAAAGAAGCAGTTAAACTTGTGTGTGTAAAATTGTTGTTTGTTACAGCTGACGTATCTGACATCTCTGACAGACATTATAATAGTAACAGAAACAGAGTGGAAGATTTGTCATGACTGGAACTTTAATAGCAAAAAATAAAGCTAGAAGTTGAAGACAGAAATAAAATAATTTGGGAATGCAGCTAGGAAAGCAAAACTAGAAAGTATTGCTACCATGAAGAAATGTATCTGGTAGAAGCTCATCTGGAAGACTGCAAATTCTGGTCTACCATTAAGAAAGGTAACAGTAACACAGGATCAGAAAAAGAGTCATAAGGGAAAGCCAAGGGAGAGCCTAGGTTAGAAGGGGGTTGTATATGTCGTTTAGTTAGTACAGTAGTTGATGGCTAAATGGAGATATGGTTGTTGTGTACGTAAATGTTTAGGGGTGGCACCAAGAAAGGAGCGTAACAGTTGTAAGTAAAAGTCAGTCCTGATACAAGAATAAATGTAGTCAACCTGTTTAATGGACACGTAGGTCTGTAGAAATAAAGACAGTTACTTTAGAAAATGGCAAGAGGAAAAAAGGAACCTGCTGTTTCTGAGACAAAGCTTTGTGGGTGAGATTAATCATATTTCAACCTAAATGTCCAAATATTAGTTGAATAGGCTAAGCATATTTTCTAGGCATCTTTTATAATAAATGGGAAACAAATTCCATCTCCAAATATTTACTACTACTCTATGTATATAGTATATGGGAAGTTAACATTTTTTATAGTGGTGATGATAGAGTAAATCCATTTCTTTGGATATAATACATAAATTTATAGACCGTTTCTGAGTTAAAAACCTGACTGTGCTGAAGCAAGCAGGTAACTTTTCTTTGGCCTCAGTGAAGTCTACATATGAACAAGGCAAAATATTGTAAGTCAAAGTCATATTAAACGTAGATATCTCCCATAATCAAAGACTGTTCTAGCCCCTTACCCCTTGTTCTTTTAAAGCAAGTAATTCATAATAATGCTTCAGTAATATGGTCATCCAGGCAAAATCAACAAGTGAAAATGCATCTGTTTGATCACAGAACACACCGCCTTGGAGGTTATAGGTGCTTGTATGCATGATGGTGTGCACAAGTGTTTTAGACTCAAAACTGAACTGCTAATCCAATGCTGTAAAATGCTATGTATTACTAGTTGGTGTTGTTCTAGCATTATTCCAAAAATTTGTTTTAATAGATATCACAACCAGATCTCCTCTGACGCGTTCTGAATGCAACATGCAACTGTAAGATTGTATCAAAGCTAGAATTGTTTGATACCTGTTGACATGGCTGCATCATTCATTCCTCACAATAAGTAAGCATGTATCAGTATGATAGACTGAATACAAGTATTAAACTCACAGTTCCTGTGCCAGACAGGTTTCTTTATGGCATCAAGAGGTCCTCAGCATAATTCTCTTCTAATGGTAAAGTAGCCAATAATTGTAAGTAAAAAAGAATGTATACGAGAGAGCTAAGAAGTGCTGGCTCTTTAAGTCAAATGCTAAGGTCAAAAGTACTTCTTTTACTACATAATTTATTTGCATGCTCTGTAAAGGAAATAGGGTTGGTTCTCTGAAGGATAACTGAGAGTCTTTTTGATATTAGTGGCAGATTGTTTTGGATGGCTACCATCCAGAAAATCATAATGGTGAGAGAAAAATACTCTGTGGATGGATGTGAATATCCGTTTTTCCAGGGCTTTATCTTAAACCCACCTCTTTACATTGTAGAGGTTACTTTCAGAGGTTTCTTTTTATCTGTTTCTAAACAGCATGAGTATTTATCTAACGATTCTCTGGTGAGGTATGATTCATCCTTCAGATTAATAGACTGCACAGATGAAAATACCCTTCACATGCAAAGTATTGTTAACTGCTTGTGATTCATAAAAGGGAAGGAAATTACTCAGACTGGAGAAATGTTATAGTAAAGATTATTGGTGCTCTTCAGGCTGACAGAAAAAGAATTGCTCAAATAAAAGGTGAAAGTTTCTGCAGGAAGCGCTTTCTGATGGGAAAAGGATTAGCACTCCAGGAAGAATAACTAAGGAAAACTGACAGAAAATCACCCAAACTAGGCAAATATTTTGGAAATGGCTTGGCAAAGAGGGATTTAATAGGGTTAAAGTCACAGTGAAAATTAGAATATGGACAGGACTGACACAGTCTTATGTGATTTGGAGTGACCGATCTCAGGATTTCTATTAGCAGGGAGTATTGAAAAACTTGTGAAACTGCACTAGCCTACCTTGCTTAGGGGTCTCGGAGTTGGAAGCAGCAACAGAAAATAAAGGAACTAAAATGCAAGTCAAGAAAGAAGGAACTGGGAACATTTTGTTCTCTACTCATAAAAAAAAAGGAAAAAAAAAAAAAGATTTGGAATATCCAACCACAGGAAACATCACAATATGAAAAACTTCTGTAAAACAACAGTCTTTCATCTTATGTTTGTGATTTGTAACATCAGTGGCTATTAAACTGGAGACAACTTTCAAACTGTAGTTTATTTTCACTGGTTATGGGAACTTGCCTCATTGCTTTTGTTAGTTTTCACTGTTTGAACAAAATGTTCCTTCATTTATGCTGCCTTAATCAGTCAGCCTGTGATAAAAAGATTATAAGCCATGGGCCCTTACAACACCATAGCAGGAACATTTTTCCCGCTGTAGTTGACCCTACCAAAGTTTTTGGTAAATGATGTAACTAAGCAGGTACTTGTGACCCTGTGAGGCCTGTAGATTTGGGAGCTTAGTGGGTCGATCTGGCAGATGTAAGGCTGATTTGTCTTTTACACAGAAGCAGGCACTGATTAAATGGTTAAAAACGATGATGAATGGTTTTCTGCTAAATTGCTGGAATGGAATGTGTCTAAAGGGTGGTGAGGATGTTTGATGCTGGGTGATGAGGAAGTTTTGCCAAGGTTGGTGAGGTCTTACTATCAAGGGTGTTAATGAAATGTAACTAACAGTCACTGTAATCAGAAAGGATTTTGACAAAATCTCTGGAAAGTTATTGTTTTCTGAATGTTGTTAAAATATGGAATTTATGTAAATATAAATGAATTGATGCTTAGTTATTGGAATAAGATACTGCAGATGTATTGTGGGATATACATAAATGGATGTGTAATCTAGATTATTTGGGTTATAAAACATGGTGCTTTAGCCATCTGTTGGTGATTTTCTTCTATCAGGCTAAGGAAACTGCGGATATGACAAGAATCAACTTATTAGTAAGTTTTGGATTGCATGAATGTGTCTTGCTTTTTAATAAAGAATGTTAACTCTACCTCTTAATTTCTGCTAAAGTAAACCCGTCGCTTTCACTAATTATTTTAATTTGGTCAAAATCAGTCTTAACGAAAGTAAGAGTGGCAGTTAAGACTGATCTCAATTTAAGATAATGGTCAACAGACTAGTAATTTGTTTATGAATCACTGTCTCAATAGGGAATTCCCACTGAAGGAAAATCACATGGTATATGCAGCTGGAGGCAGCTTTCCAGAAATTTATCCCAGTGATAACCATGATTAGAACAGTGAAGGCCCAAGTGAGGAAAAACTTCAGATCAACACGAGTAGATTTGCCTGAGTTTTTTACGACCAAGCATAGCAGCCTTCATGGCAAGGGAAGGGCTCACAGCCTCATGTGGAATCAAAGTGACTTCCTGAAACCAAGCCACTCTTTTCTGCTCACACCAGCTTTTTCCTCACATAATTTCACAGGAGGTGACACAGTTTTGGAGCAAAATCATATTGTCATGTAGAACTATTGAAGTTAAGGATAATAACAGCAAAGCTAAATTTGGAGAGGTGAACAAGTAAGGGAAAGAAGAAAGAGGGGCTTTACTGGGATTAATAAACTGCGGGTAAGATGAATAAAATGAAGTTCAGATTATTTTTTTTTTTTTGTCCTTCAGGATCAACATAGTTTGGGGATTATTTCTGACTCACAAATTCCAGACAGCAATATGAAAAAAAAAAAGTTTAATTTCATTTTTATCTGAAAGACAGCTTTTCTTCACGTTCCTGCAGCTTTGCCTTAGAAATACCCTATCCAAACTTGTTCAGAACTGCTTTGCGAGCTTGTGCTAGAAGAATCATACCTATTAAGTCACCTTTTACTACTGAAAATGAAAATAATATGAAGTATATGAGGCAGCTACAATGCAAGATTTATAAACTCAACACTTTCTCCTGGCGGAAGCATGACATGATACGTAGTTAATCATTCCTGCAATTAGCATGTTTGATAATTGTTTTAGTCAAGGGAAACTCTCAGTGAATTCAGTGTGCCTGCAACTATTGCAGTCCTGTATGGTGTCCCATCAATTTTCCCAGGCAGGGCTAGGCCATGTCCAAGTGCTGGGAATGCTGAATCCCAGTGTGAAGGGCACATTCTTGTCCTTCTCAGGGTAGGTGTGGAACCCCATTATGGTGTTGTGTCATATCAGTGCCGGTAAAGAGGTTTAACTGGAGCACACAGGGGCCTACTGAATGAGCTTAATTGAAGGTAATTCTGACACTGAGAACCATAAACATCCAAATACAGCAGTTAGACAACATTTAATTCTCTATGCTTGAAAACTGATACCACATCCCCTACAGGGTTTTTATCTTTTTTTTTAGTTTAAAAGTTCTAGTTGATTCAGTTTTTCCCTACAAATTATAGTTTTTTGAATATTGACATGATTTGTATTGCTTCCTTATTGTTTCCAAAATTCCTATAATTGTGGGTTATTTTCAATGAATCTACATTGCTGCTACTACAAAAGCAGTGCCTGAAAATGCATACAAAATTTAATGCAAGACTTCATCAGCTGTTCAGAGTGAAAGGATAAAACCAATGTTCTTTCAAGTCTTCAAACCCCAATATAGTGCTTGCCTTTCTCATGACACCATGACAATGTTGAATACCATACCATTACAGTTACTGCAATCCCTCTAGACTCTTCAAGGGAGCTACTTCCAGTCTGTCTTCACCTTTTCAGGACTATGTGTGTTTTTAATCCCACCTTGTCAGGATCATGTTTGTTTTCAGTCTTGTGCTTCAATGAATTTACAGTCTGGCTTTGTTTCAGCTGTGAATGTAACAAATATAACCTCTGTTCCACCTCTTTGAGGTGTCTGAGACCTAACCAAAAAGTGTTCAGCCTGAGACAGACCCTCTCTTCCTCTGAGGAAGTGCCACTGTTATGACAATGAACTTAATGATAGCTACCCTCTGAGCAGAATTTTTCTGACTCTTAAACCTGCTTCTGATCATTTTAGTCTGACAACATTTCCCTTGTTTGTTTCTAAGATTGTCAAGGGGACAGTGCTAGAAGCTTCACTAAGTACTAACTCTGTGACAAGTACTGCCTCTCATCTCTTCCCAGATCTGCTTACCCTGTTGTAGAAGGAAATAAGATTTGTCAGATAAATTTGTTCTTGATAAATGCATGTTAACTGCTGCTCATTTTGAAGCTATTTTCTTGGTACTTACAGATTTATTTTACATGAACAGGCACACAGAGAGCTGGCAATGATGACTGTTATCCTAAAAAAAAATTGTGATTCTTTTTCAAAAACTAAATGTTTTCTCCAGCTTCATATACAGTATAAAATAAAGAAAGAAAACCATTTCAGAGTAGATGAAAGAGGAAACAGATATTCTATGAGACACATGGCTCAAAATTAAGACACCTAAATGCAACATGGAAGTGACTAATACCTAAGCATAGACATCTAATGCCATTTGAGAAGCCCCAGAACAAGGGAAATGGGGGCTAGCAAGATGTGCCACAGGATCTATAGAGTCATGACTTCACCAGAGCAGCAGGCAATGTACTGTAGACACATAAAACAGCCCATAGTTAACAACTGGATCATTCCTTGGTTAAACTATATTAATTGACCTTAATTTTGTCATTTTAATCTCTAATGGAATCTCTGCTCATTCAGTTTTATGTTACTGCTGAACTTTGACCCCCGGGTTTTGGTAGGTTCTCTTGGGTATACGTCTTGAGAGTCAGGCTATAAGAAAAAAAAGAAAACAAACGGAAGTTTTGTTTTATTTATTTCCTGTCCTTTTAGAATGCAGTTATTTTTACCTACAATGGGAAGGAGGAGAAGAATCTTTTCCCTTTGCTATATCCTCCTCATAGCAGACTTATCAGTAGCTCTATTTAACTGCCTTTGTGCCAGTAATTACAGTGAGTCAGAAACCATTCCCAGCACTGCTGCTTGCATTTGAATTACTGATGTTTTCTCAAGTTTTGAGGAAAGGCTGAAAGAAAGGGGATTCACATACCCACCTGAATTTAGAAAAGTCCTTAGTGGATACAACAAATTACTAGCCTAATCTAGGAAGAAAAGAAAACATGAAAAGAAATCTCATATCATTGGGAATCATTTGATAGCACTGTGTTGCAAATGGAGAATCTTATAATAAGAAATGAATATGCATAAGGAAAAAGAAAGTAATCTGTAGTTATTTTTACTTTCACAGAAGAATCTAACAGGCCCCCTTATCGCACTTACAGCAGTATAAACCAGAAGGCACAAATTCCTCCATCTATTTTGTGTAATTTATTAAAGGCCAAATCTTTATTACTGTGACAGCTGGAGATGCACAGAGGTTTGGTACTGCCTCATGCTGCTCTCCTCCACACATGCTGCAGAGGAGTAGACTGATTTGTGTTCATTGGAGGACCAGATGCTCCGCCAGAGAAAAGCAAAATATTCTTTCTGCACCCCTACCAGAAGCCATTTCTGTGCTCAGAATGCAGCTGCCAGATCTGACTGGCTGTCCTGTCTGCTTGCAGCCTGGAGAGCCCTGGGGGGAGATGTCTTCTGCAGCACCACTGCCAGGGTGTCAGCCCCAGCCCGGGGCTCCTGTTGACCTCCATGCACCCTGACGGCTCTCACAGTTTGGGGCTTGTCTCCCACGTGCCATACACGCGTGGGGATCAAAATTAATGATGGCTGCATGTTGCCTTCAGCATTATAGCAGGGAGACCATCTGTGCAGCGAGGGCCAATTACACACATAATTATGTTCTCTTTTAGGTATGTCCACTTTGGCAAATGCCCAGTTTTTAAGCTGACCATATACAAATCAGCTGCGGTATGGAAGCTGAAGAGTTTTGTTATTGTTGGACTTACCTAATTAAAATATAATGTTAGGAAGCAAAGTGGAAGAAGTGAATTGCTTTGTTTCAACATAACTCCCATGCTAACTGATCCATGTACTTTTCCAGCTGAGGCAGGCTTAAAGATGACATTCCCAGAGTGTGGGTCTTCTCTAACTGTATGTGCATCCATGCTTCAATTAATGTCTCATCCATCGACATAAGTGAACTACACGCTAAGGCTTCACAAAATGGATTTGAAATAAAAATGTTTTTAAGTGTCCTGGCAACAAGACATAATAACTTTTTTTCCAAATATGCTTCTTTTAAAAAAAACACGAATTTGTAGCCTCACATTTTTTCCAGAGTCATATCGGTGAGTTGAACCCAAGTTCACATCTGTTATGGAGGTGCCTTTTTTTTTTTTGTTTTATCACAAAAAAAAAAAAAAAACAAAAAAAAAAAAAGAAAAAAAAAGAAAAAAAAAAAGGTTAAAGCAAAAATACAGTCAGAAAGTCCAAAAATGTTTTCTTTTCAGGATCAATTTTAATTTAATATCAGAAACTGAAGAAGCATGTGAATGCTGTGATTCCTGATCAATCTACAGCTATAACACATCAAGCGATCTTTAATGTGCTCTACTTCCTAAGAATCTCATAATTTTCACTGTGAAGCTGTTTAAATTGAAGAAGGCTCCTCTTCTTTTTTTTTCAGTGTCCACAGGCCAGGTGCTGCCAGGTTAGCACATCATACTTTTTGTAGTGCTCAGTAGTAGAATGAGTTGTGCCTGGGAGGAGAAGGTGCTTGCAAAACCTTGATGAGGCTCTTAAGCCATTTGAGGAACACTTTTATTCCAGTAAATCAGGGCATAGATTCCGTAAAGAAATGTCTATATATTCACACTATGTATTACCTACCTCTAATAATTTACCTAAATAAATGAAAATTTCATGCCAATAGTTATCTAGTCTGCTGAAAGATTTAAGGAAGGACTATATGCAGTTTGTGAGTATGCAGCATTTCTTGGCTAGTAAGTACTCATATGCTCACCTCTCACTGGCGAATCTCTGCTGGTCCTGCAGCCATCTGTCAGGCAGGGAAGTGCCATCCTTCATTGCATGGCTGAATCTTTAGCTTGCTCAGTTGCACCATCTGCCTCTCTGTTTACCACATCCACCCAGTTATACAGCCTTCTTTAGCTTTAGCTTTAGCTTGGGAGAGAGCTCATGGACCGACCCACAGCAGCACTTCTGCAGGAGCAGCCCAGAGCCAAGCTCACGGCAGAGCTTCACAGAGATGGCCCTGGACTTATATTACCTTTGGCATTAAAACACACTTTAATTTGTTGATTTACAGCAGTATCTTCCAGTGTAAGCATGTCTCCTAAGCGTGCACTCAGGGTAGGTTTAAAGATTTCAGTAGATGGAGAGTTTTTATATTAGAATTGTTCTAGTAATGAATTATGATTTTTAAAAGTAAGTCTTACCATAATTCCACTTCTAATTAATCTAGTGTTAGCATTACATGAAAAAAAAACAATTCAAGACTTCAACAAATCAAAAATCCTTTTCTGAGAAATAGTCATACCTGAAACAGTGGAGGTGGAAAACTTCTTAGAAGAATAATGTTTTTAGAACTTGGCAGTATACTTATGATTGCTTGGGGAGAAAAAAGAAGTATTTGGGGGAAAATTATCTTTCCCCCTCCTGTTTAAATCATCAGATAATTCAATAAACAGAAGAGCCTCTCTCTCTGCTTCTCATATTCTTAACTTTAATCTCAGCTATAAAAAACTAGTCCATTGTTAAAACATCTACTGTGAAAGGGAAATCTAATAGACTTTTTGCTGTATATGCACCAGGTGATTTTCCTTAACAAGTACTGTTGATAGAGTGATGTTTAATCTTTGATGGTAATATCTAGGATGTACTGAATTGCAATAAAAACACTTTCCAGACACAATATCTCCCAGGATTATAAAATCTATGTACAAAACATATGGTTCTGTGCAATGGCATTAAATCATGGAATCGTAGAATCATAGAATGGTTTGGGTTGGAAGATCATCTAGTTCCAAACTGCCTGCCATGGGCAGGGACGCCTTCCACTAGACAAGGTTGCCCAAAGCCCCATCCAACCTTGCCTTGAATGCTACCAGGGATGGGTCAGCCACAGCTTTTCTGTGCAATCTGTTCCAGTGCCTCACCACCCTCATAGTAAAGAACTTTTTCTGTATATATAATTTAAATGTACCCTTTTTCAGTTTAAAGCCATTACCCCTTGTCCTATCACTACACGTACCTGTAAAAAGTCCCTCTCCAGATTTCTTGTATGCTGCCTTTACGTACTGGAAGCTGTTCTAAGGTCTCCTCAGAGTCTTCTCTTCTCCAGGCTGAATAAGACCAACTCTCAGCCTGCCTGCACAGCAGAGGTGCTCCAGCCCTCTGATCATCTTTGTGGCCCTCCTCTGGACTTGCTCCAACAAGCTTGTGTCCCTCTGTGTTGGGAGTCCCAGAGATGGATGCAGGAATCCAGGTGTGGAATGGAGAGGGAGAATCACGTCCCTTGACCTGCTGGTCATGCTTCTTTTGATGCAGCCCAGCATACAGTTGGCTTTCTGGGCTGTAAGTGCACATTGCTGGATCACTTTTAGCTTCTGGTCAACCAACACCCCCAAGACTTTCTCCTCAGGGCTGTTCTCAATTAAATACTGACTAGTAGTGCCAGGGAAATTTGGCTAAGGTAAGTTTGATCTTTTATGTGGGAAAAATCCAGAGGGTTTAATAGCTTTATTTAGTAGCAAGATTTTGTTCCTGCATATCAGGTCAGCAATATATTCTTACACTGCTGCTGTTATAAAGCAGTAACAGAAACCTGAAGCTGTGCTCTCTAGGAAGGGTCAGTGATTCACTTGCCTTGGTGCTGCACAATGACAGTAGGAAGCATCAGATTTACACAAAAACTTAGGAAGAATTGTGATCTGAAGTAGTACTACAGAGTTGCAATTTAATGTACTACTATTGAGAAAATAATTTATTATCATCAAAGTGGATTCTCACTGAAAGCCAAATTTAGGGGGCCAAAAAAATGTTATTGAAATACACTGAAAATTATCCATGAGCTGAAAATGAAGTGGAAGAGTGAAAGGAAGAAAAGGCCAGAGGCAGAAAGTAGAGTGATTTGCACTCTTTCTCATGTGACATTCTTGATCAGGCATCTAACTTGTTCATAATTTTAAAAATCCTATCTCAATCTAGTATTATTTTTAATCCTTATCCTGCAAGACAGCTCATGGCTATAAATGTCTGTGGTTCAGTCTTGTGCCCTGAAAAAAAGCAGGAAAAACACTACCCTTCACAACATAAAGCTCTAAATAACAGAACCCCAGATTAAAAAAATATCATTTGTTTAGGACATCTTTGTGTTTCTGTAATGCTTAGCTCATTGTTACCACTGAAGAGTAAAATCCAAGTTTCAACCAGCCATGGCTACAAACTGGAACCCAGGTGAAAGTTAAGCTAAAGGGTGGCTCCAGTAATCCTCTGCGTTCCAAACCATGAAACATGCCTTTTTTGCACCTCTAGGCAATAGTAAAGTGTGTTACAGAATTCATGGGAAGGCATTAAGCATGTTGTAGCCAGGGAAGTTTTAACATGAACTGGGGTTAATTCTGCCTGCCAATTAAAAGCTAATCATTTAGCCTAAACTAACATTTAGCTTTCTGCTATAGACAAGGGAGAGGGACAGACACTTTTAAAGAGTGATTATTCCACACTCTGTTGAATACCCAGGGTGGGATGAATCACCTTTCACAAATGTCTGTAAGACCACAGAATAGAGAACTAGTGTAAATGATTAGCTAGATGCACAACTTTGTTTTAGGTCAGTTTAAACTAGATGACATTAATTTCATTGCTGGTGATTAAAATAAAACATTTTTTCACTGCTAACATAAATTGTCCAGGCAATTGTCAAATGCATCCACTTCATTTCATAACTGGAGTGTGGTATTTCAGGTCATTCATTCTTTTTTTCCAGGTAGCATTATTTAAGTCTGGCATTTATAGTCTGAGTCAGCTGCTTTTCCTCCAGGTGCTGATTCCCGTTAGTAGGAAAATGTTTCTGGCTACACCAGAGAATTATCAGCCTTCTGTGGGCTTGACATGACATAACATCCCATCACAGTCCTAAATATTATCTTTATATTTTGAAAACATTAAAAAAAAAGAACATTTGGGCTAGAAAGATTATTGCCTGCCAAGAGTCATGGTCTTTTGTTAAGGAGGAATAATTAAAACCATGGTAATGCCAGTTACTCCAGGTGTGACTCTTGAACTTACACATTGCAGTTCTGGAGCTACAGAGAGCCAAACGATAGGAGCTTTAAGATGTTAATCCTAAATTATATTATATAGCACCTTAAGGATAAGTTCAGCCCAATTATGAAGCATGATGGCAGATTATCACATGCTTTTCATTCTCTGCCTTTCCCAGGTTGGATATAAGAAAATGTCATGTAGCTTTTCTAAATTCCCTATTCTTTTTGAAACTATGGCAGTTTTTTGGAAGCTTGACAAGCTGGCTTCTCTGAAGGAGGTGTTGATAATTTCCATTAGCAGCAGACAGTAGTTTTTCCGCTGGCTTTCACCAGCTAGAGAGAGTACAAGTCTGCTTTGTAGGAGACAGCTCACATAATCCTAGGAGCTTCTAGAGTTTCACTGTGTTTGATTGAGTTTCATTATGCTGGGGTAGTGAGGTGGTTAATACCTACCAGACCAACTCAAAGTTTGCTGCCCCTGTTGAGTTTCTGTCGCATCTAGTTTATTTCTTCTGCAAAGTAAGATGATAGTTCTTTGCAACAGGCTGGCCTCAGGTTTAATTCAAAAAACATTCAGTCTTTGAATGTCAGCTGTAACTGGCCTTTACTGATTACTGGTCCCACTATACTTAAGCAGAAGTGAAAATACAGATAATAGATACAGTTAGATAAAGATAGATAGAGAGATAGATGATAGATAGATGATAGATAGATAGATAGATAGATAGATAGATTCACACACACAAAACCAGCTTGTACACAGATGTGTCATGCATACAATTTCCTACACTGCACAATTCCTCATCTTCTATCAGTAGTCACCACACTGTCAAAAATCAGTTTCTCTGAAAGGAAAAAAAAAACATTTAGCTAGCCTGTTAACTAAGCAGCTTGTCACTGCCTGTGCACAAAAAGGGATCAGTGTTCCTAGCGAGAGCTGTGGTGACCCAAGGAGTTGAGATCTCTCCATTTTGTAGTGAGTTATATAGTAAGGCAACAGCAAGAATGGCAAGACCTCTGTGGCCCTGCTTGGGGTTTTGCAGTTGGTATGTGACTATCATTCTAGATGATTTTAGCTGACTATCATTTATCTTTATTATTGTATCAGTTGTTGCATTCTTCTAGTGAGACATGCCACAAGGCACAGAAAGTAAAAGAAACCCACCTTGTGCTCAGGACCAAGAGGCACTGTTTACAGTGTATTAAATCTAAATCTAGCTGCTCTCAGCAATGGCTACCCTTCGTTGTTACCCAATGGCTCTTCACAGCTTTGGTTGGGATTTTGTATAATTATGTTGCAAATCTGTCATAATTATCCCTTCTAATTTTGAGCTACTTTTCATCTGACAGCATGTCTAAGAGTATATCATGGACCTTTTCTTCAGTACCAGATGAAAGGTGGATGAATTCTTTTTGTTAGTTACCACTCATATCTCTTTTCCTCCTCAGCATGTGTCCTACAGGCACCTTTGCTCCCTGCAAACATTCTTTCTTCACTTTTCTGCTCTATTTTTTCTCCAAATATCATAGGACTACCTTTTCCATGATTATTTGAAGTCTTGACTTCTTTTTCTTCCTCAGATGGTCTTGCAGATGAGGGTCTCCATTCCCACAGGGGGAGACTTCCACCACTGCCACTAACTGCTCCTCCACATGCCACCATGGGGCTCAGGCTCCAATGAGGAGCTGCCTTTGCTAGTTGCACATGTTCTTCATAGCTTGCTCAGGCTCCATGTAGGTCATCTGACAAGTCCCTCTTCATAAAAAAATCCCAAGTATTTATAGCACACCATCACATATTTTATGCATGCTTACAGAGAAATGGACTCAAGCTAACCTGTTGAAGCATTGCTCATAGTTTTGTCCTTGCTCTTCTGTCTATATATCTAATAAATAAAGAATGGATGAATAATGTAGTTATACCGAAAATACTTTTGCATACATAAATAAACTATTAAATAAATGAATACACACACACATATGCACTCATGTATGCCTGTGCACATGGGGAAACATTCAATAAGGCATTCAGCACAGGACCCATGACAATGTGAAAGGCATTGCCACAATGCCTGAAGTCCCAGAAGCCAAATTTTCCAGGCTCAGGAGCTTAAAGAGAAGAAACTGCAACTAGAGATGATTTGCTCTACCAGTAAGGACACTAGGCTTTTGCAAGTGGGACTAGGCTAGAAATTTGCCAGGACTTGTATCTGGTTGTTTCTTGCTACATGCTGAAATGGTGTACAAGTAGTGTAATGGTGAGACAGTAAGTGTTAACAATCCAATCACCACTGAAAAATCTCTAGGATTTTCAGGTTTGTGAAACTTTGTGAACTTTTTTTTTATTATTATTTTCAGACTTTCCTGGAAGGCTCCTAACACATCTAAGAAAAATATAAATGTTTTCTGAGTTGTTTTTTTTTGGGGAAAAAATTTAATTAGCAACAGAACAAAAGAAACAGATGCACAGTCACATCAATGTGCTACAAAAATCTTACCTGTGAAGTTTAACTGTGAAAACTATGTGCAGCAAATCAAACACAGAATTAGCAATTGTCTGTCATGTTTTCCAGATCAAGTTGGTTGCTAATTGCTGAATAGTATATCCAATTTTTGCTGTTTTTTTTCTAGTTTGGGATTCTGAGATTTCCAGAGATGTCTGTATCCTCTCAGAGAGACTGGAATTGTATTTCTAACAGCACTTCTGCATCCTTAAAAGTCATTGACAAAAAATAGCATTTCTGAGACATACTGCTGAACTGTAGTCCAGTCCAATTAGTAATTTCCTTTTCTGTGAGTGGCTGTTTCCTGTACACTCTTTATCAATTATGTAGCTCAGCCTAACTTTAAAATAACCTCAGAGCCTTTAAAAAATCTTAGTGACAGAGCTGAATACTGCAGTCATAGAAATGTGCCTCAGTAAAAGAAAAAGTTTATTGACCTTTTGAACACTCAGGAACACATCGCAACAATGCATGACTTAAATTATGTAAAACTTTGCATATAATTAAAAGTACTTTAAGTCTTCTTATTGGGAATCTGTATCAGAGTTCAAACCACAACTAGTATGCCAATGTATTTATTGTCTGCCAGGAACATAACATATGATTTTGTCAGGTTAGGGGACCAACAGCTAAGGAATTAATTGTTAGAATGGTGGAAGATTATTTATCCATGCTGTGATGGACCTAATTTAAGAGTTTGAACTGCCAGGGAAGGAAACTATGTTAAAAAGTCTCATTTTTATTATTTCAGTGAGTCATTCTGGATTCACACCAGACTTCAGTTTTTCGCATTCTAAGCCTGATATGAAGATCCCATTACAACTGTAACAAAGCATCTGTTATAGTCCATTAAAACTTGCACTTATATTTGTGATCTTCCCTTCAACACATCCTTTAGCATATGTTGTCTCAAACTGACCATTTGTTTAGCATATAACCAGGTGGGTTTGTACTTCAGGTCAGTTGTTGTGGAGAAACAAGGATCTTGAGTGACATTCTGAGTATTTTCTTCAGGTTCGCCTAGCTAAACAGCTGCTTTGGCATCACTTCCACAGTTGTCATCCAAGAAGCTCCATGGGTTGGGATGAGATTTGGGTCTTACTCTATAACCACCCTTTCCACGCCACATGCTGATCAAGTTTTTTTCAGTTTTATGCTCTGTGAGTGTCAGTCAGCCTTGGGGCTCTGTCCTGAGCCTTTCAGATCTTTCATTAAATTTAAATCTCCTTGAAGCATTGATTGTATCATATGGCTTTCATTATCATAAGCACGTTGATGATATTCAGATTTGTGGTTCACGTTAACCTTTCCTACTGAGGTCAGTAACAGTATCTCTGAGCATCTAACAGCTGTCTCCCTGTGGATATCTCGTAATTTTTTAACATTAGACACAGGCAGTAGAAGGCTCTGTTAATTGTGTCTGACAGTTTCTATTCTTCCTTTGGTTTGCATTTCATGGGATCTGACCAGTTCCTTTAGCTGGGAACTTGGGTCTTACTCTTGACAGTAATTTGTCATTTACCATTCTTATTTTTATTTCACAAAAAAAAAAAATGTTACTTAACACCTCACAGATTTGTCTGTACTTAATCATTACATCAATAAAAACATCCATCTGTACACTTGTGGGTTTGTGTTTAGAGTTTGCCTTTACTCAAAAACATATTGGTTATGACAACATACTCTTCTGCTTTTAGCATCTCTCCTTATCCTGCTGACATCTTCATTATACTGGATCTGCCAAGGCCAGTGGGCTCAGTGACAATGCATATGACTTTGGACACAGTGCCCCCCTAGTGCACAGGACACATGTCTTCTGGGCTGGAGCATGTCTGGCCAGATTGGAGCATGGGCAAAGAAACCAGGCAGAGACAAACATTTTACTCATTTAACTAAATTGCCTCTGTAGGCATGAAAGAAGAGCATATGGTCTGCTCCTTGCTTCTCAGTAGGGGCTTTTGCTCTTGAGCAGGGTATTAAATAAAACAGTACAGTCATTCTTCAGTGGTCCTTGGAGTGATTTGAGGAATACTGTTTATGTCTGGCCAGCAGCCCCTCTCCTGAGTGACAGCAATGGGGCAAGTTTTTGCTCAGATTAGTAGATGGAATACGCATGAGGTTTTCCTGTATCAAAGGTTAAAAAAAAATGAAGAAAGAAGTGTTAAGTTTTTTATTTATTTAGTGGCTACTGAGAAGTGACAGAGATGGTTTTCATTTTCTGTTTGTGCTCTGTTTCAGATAGATGCCAGTTGTCCTGTCAGAGGTAAAATCTGGGCAAAGACCAGTTTGTACTCAGGACCAACAGAAGTATTACCTTCATCCTGTAATGAAAAAAAATCAACAAATTATAAAGGCTTTGAAGTCTTGAAGGCCTAGAGATAGAGTGTATTGTTCTGTATAGTCAGGTACCTGAGAATAATGGTGAGTATCAGGAAAATGGTATGTGAATTTTTTAGGTACCACCTGACTTGGATGTCCTTGACAATGGTGAGACTCAAGAGAGACATAGGAAGGAAATTTGCCTCTTAGTAACAGACATAGTAGGTTCTTTACAGTCAATACTGTGCTGCTTTGCAACTACTCAGCTTTCTAAGACACAACTCAACTCTTAGCTCAGTGTCATCCTTATCCAAGCAGCTTCCCAATAGGGAACAAGGGAAAACAAACTCTGATATGTTCTAAAAGCAGTGTGTTTACACAGGCACAAAAACTAGCCCCGAACTGAGTAGGTAGCAGAGTACTGTCTGGGGAATTACATCAGAAAAGCATGACAAAAATCAGTGCTTGAGCTATTCTCTGAAATCTTAAAGTTGTGTCAGATTTGATAACACTGGAACTGCCACACTCTCAGGCTCTCTGCTGCCTACTTGCACCAGTAGCATCCATGGAGGTGACTTGCTGCCTCTTCAGTTCATGGAGAGATGGTGGTACTCAGCAGAGCTACCCTACAGGAGGCAGGCTATAAGTGAGAAATATCCCTAGGAACATTTGGCTGTGCAGATCTGCTTCTTCCTGCTGAGCAAATGGACACCTCTGCCAGGCACCCTCACTTGAAGCTTTAGGCGGGTCATTGCTTTCCCAAACAAACTCAGAGGTAATTGCAGTGCTGGGGATTTTCGTCTTCACATGCATCCACATTCAGCCTAGAAGAAAGGGTTATCTGCTTATTTGAAATTGGGATTTGAACCTCGGTGTGTCACCAGTGCACCAGCTCCTATGTTATTCAGAGGCAAATGTCTGCTAATACAACTAGACATTTGTTATAAGCAGTCATTATCCCATGAAGCAATATGATAAAAGTGCCTCGCTGACCAGGCAGTGCTAAGTCTTATTTTTTATGCCTTCCTCTGCTCACTGAATAGGAAGTAACTCTGACATTTAGAATCAAGAAAGAGCATAAAAAAATAAGTATTCTACCTTACTCCACAAAGAAATATTTCACTTTTTATATATTTATAATTATACAATTGGGAATCAAAAGAAGCTAAGACAGTATTCCCTGTTCAGTGAAATATTTTGTGTATGAGGACAGAAGAGGAAATTTGGGGAAAACCATGATGAATATTTTTCTTCTACTGTGATATGGTCTTGTTTAGTTGGAATTATGTTTGGTTTCTACAGTTCCAGAATGGCAAATGGCACCATGAATCTTCATCTGAAAAAGACAGTTTCAACATGACCTGTAGTGGATAGAATGAAAGTCATTACAAGCTGAAGGAATGGAATCATATGTATTTTTAACAGTATTATGCTGCAGGAAAAATGTTTAACAAGCTTAATACTTTCTGGGGAGCAGCACAAAGATTTGGGAGAACTGTGTGGGAAGTTTGATGGACAGTTAATTGGAGGAACAGGTAATGATAATTTTTTTTTTTTTCTAATTTTATAGCATTACTTAAAGCATTACTAGCAGCAATCTGGAGAAAAATAAAAGAACAGAGAAAAACTAACAACACTGACTATGAAATTAATAATCCCAGATGAAACTTTCTCTGAATTTAAATGCCTCTACCTCATGCAGCTAGAACATTTGCAGACATTGTCAATGGCTGGTATATTTGTTTTATTTTTTTCCTACATTTTGGGCAGGCATTCCCTTGCTTCCCAGATGTCTTAAAAGAATTTATGTATGTTTGGCAAGTAGAAAGATCGTATCAAGACATAATAAAAACAGTAACAATGAATGAATCTACAAATACAGATTCAGAGGTAAAAAAAGTGCAAAAAATTCTTCCCATTTATTTCCTTATCTTCTGCATATTTCATTGATGAAGATGTTACTAGTACCTCAGTGCTGGACAAATCTATTATCTTGAATCCTGTGAGGACTTTCCCTGCTTAGACTCTGTTTATAAATAATTTCTAGGGCAATTTGCTCTGTCAAAATATTTAAGTCCTTTTCACTAAACTATAAATAATTTTTGCATTTCTTCCTTTCTAAGGTCATTCCCAGATGGGAATACCCAGTAAGAGCAGGAAAAACCAGTTCCTGGGGACTATCTGGAAATAAATGTAAGTCCAAATTCTCCCTGGAACAGAATGGTTTGAAGGTGTTTGTTAAGAAAGCCCTTAAAATGCAGTTGTAAAATTTCCTAATCCTAGTCTTATTTCTCATTATCACCAATAAAACTTTAGGAAAAACTAGTGGATAAGTAAAAGCATATATAGAGCAAAATATGCTATTCCATTCTTCTGTGAAAGAGCTGCCTCTGTAAAACATGAGTTTATACAGCCTTTGCTTCCCATATTAATTATGTTGAAGTAGCCTACTTGCTCCAAACATCTAGTGGTTTGAAAAACAATCTGATAGAGAAAAAACCCAAATACTCCTTTTGCCATGTCTGTATGGTGTGTCGCAATACTTACTACTCATAAATGAGTTTTTGAAGGACTGTAAAGAGTATACCAGCACAAGATCTTAGAATCATAGAATAGTTAGGGTTGGAAAGGGCCTTAAGATCATCTAGTTCCAACCCCCTTGCTATGGGCAGAGACACCTCCCACTAAACCATGCCACCCAAGGTTATGTCCAACCCAGCCTTGAACACTGCCAGCGATGGAGCATTCAC
>JASSUY010039632.1:0-28719 GCA_032466535.1 Forpus xanthops | reverse complement strand
GAAGCCGGGCGGAAGGGGAGACAGGACACCTGACCCGGGCTGACCAAGGAGGTATTCCATACCACAGTACGTCATGCGCAGTTCTTCTTCCGGGAGCTCTCTCGACTCGACCATCATCGTCGAGTGGTGAGCTCTGTCCTACTCCCTTGTTTTTCTCTGGTTATTATTGTCATTGGTGGTGGCAGCAGCGATTTGTATTACACCTTAGTTACTGAACGGTCCTTATCTCAACCCATAGGAGTTGCATTCTTTTGGTTCCTTCCCCCCACCCACCCCCCCCGTGAAGTGGGGGGGAAAGAAGGTTGGGAGGAGTGAGTGGGCAGGCAGATTGATTTATGCCTGAAACCATGACACACTGGCAATGGCCTAATATTTTCATATTAGGACCAGGTTTACAGGTATGTGTTCTTGTGGGAAGAGCTACATAGTATCTCATTTTCAAGGGGAACCACAAACCAACAAGCACAGTAACTGTAGCACACTTCTGTTAAGCTATTCTTCTACAGAACTCTATTAAATTGACAAAGTTATCAAAGCAGGACAGCTGGGTCAGACAAGTTCAAGACACCATTTCCATAAAAAGCCAGTGAGTGATTTTCCATGCATGTGTTTTCTGCCTTAGCACCACAGTTTGGAAAGTTACTCATATTATGAAGCAACATGTGCAATTAGCTGCACTACACAGATTGGCACACACGCTACAAAGGGTTTAACCGAACCATTTGCGGCCAGTAGAAATTTCATTTACATATGAACTGTTGTTGGAGAGAATATTTTTAGATAACACCTTTCCAAAACCAGGCTGTTTTCAAACAGTCATTATGCTGCCTCTGATTACAGTTCTACCCAGAGCTTGGGATAAGAGCTTTGCAACTGCTGAATCACAGGTGACCTCCAATGCTCTTGGGGGAAAACCAAAAGGACTGTTTCACTGTCAGCCTACTCCAGCCAAAAACAAAGCTGTTTGTTTGATGTTAGCTACAGATTTCTATGTACTCATTTGCTCACTAGAACAGGAATACAAGAAAATATGTCAACTACTAGTGGATGCTGTGGCACTGGAAATCTCTGGTACATCATCTGCTGAGGAAGAAAACAAGCCTGCGGCCTGTTCTCAATACCAGTTACTCTTTCTACCCATCAAATTGGCTGCCCACTCACACAGACAGCAGAAGTTGTTTGGAAAAGGTGAGAAGGCTGCCTGGAAGAGATGAGCTAAGAATGATGAGCCTCAGTAGGGGAAGAATTCAGAATTTGGGGTAAAGAACCTTCAGGGGCTGGCAGGGATTTGACTGGGACAGTGGGAGATGTGACATGCACAGGCACATTCAGGATTGGTAAGAACAGGAAAAAGGTACACTTGATCAACAGTTTTCCTGCAGCCAATCTGGCAAAGATCTAGAAGGGGGGGGAGGGGGGGGAAATGGAGGAAATGAGGCTTGAGTAGTAAGAGGGCAACTGAAAAAAACCCTAAAGGACTCAGAGCTAAGAGGGAGTACTGTGTAACAGAAAGAATGGCAAGAAATTCAAGCTTATGCAAGAAAATACTACTGAAATGGTCTAAAGTGTTTCTTTAGAAAAGAGAAAAGCAGCTGCATATATACGGGCAGGTGAGGGGACACATGGAGTAAGTAGGATACCCTGTAAAATCATCGTAATGCTGACATGTATGCTGGGGATAGAAATAAGTCAGTGAGAAGCAGATATATGCACTAAAATACCTACACGGTGCTTAGAGGGAAGATACGGCACCAACGGATGGACACACCACCAGTCTGCATAAAAAAGGATAGGAATTAAGGCAATGAGGAGCAGCACCTCAGTTTGCACTTTTACAGTCATATGGGTGTCTCCTCTCATTGCAGATTTATCCTCCCCAACTTAAGACTTATTATGCCCTTTACTAGCTTGCTCCTTCTATCACTGCTTTCTAATTCACAATTACAGCAAGGGAAGCAAAAGTATGTTGTATCGGGATATACTCTTGAAGATTAATCAAAAGACTTTTGAGGTCCTTCAAGCAAATCACTATAGGTTTTTACTAAGTACACTTAACATACACATGGACATAAAAGGAACCAAATTCCAAAGCACAGGCAAAACTACTTCTCCAGTTTAGCTCTAACCAGCTCTGAGAAACTCATACAAAAGGCAGCACCCACCAAGGCACTTAACAGAAAAATAGTATTAAAGTATTTAATTTGTTGAGGCATTGCTACAGACATTAATATACCAAATAGTCTCCACTGAAGATCAAAGCCAACACGCTATTTCTGCTAGACAGGTAGGCATTAAGTGATAACTACTGTGGCCAAAGCATAGCATGTTCTAGCTCTCTTAAAACAACTCTACAGTTTTGGTCTCTGAAGAAATATTACTAGAACCCCTCATAAACATGATGTAGCTCTTTTATTCCTTGATAAGAAATAGAAGTAAGAACCATTTATCTTTAGCAGCTTGCACTCTGAGCTGATCTGAAACCTCATGAAGTAGATTATGTATCCATTAGGAGTTCATTACAGCATACAATATTAACAAAAGCATTCTGTTAGCAAAAAATGCCACTTTCTCAATGTAAGCCTACTCTACACTAGGAGAACACAATCAGTCAGAGGTCAGATTTCCGTTGGTAAATATTTTGTTACCCACATAGTCACAAATGGTAGCAACATGCAAAAAAACAACAACAGAAACCACCACCAACCCACAACTTCTCTCTGCTCATTTGAGCTGCATTAGATCCTACAAAAAAAAAAATTAAGAATTCCCTGTTCACCTCAGCAGCAGCACAGCTTATTATTACTTTGCATTAGAAGAGGCATTGCCAATCTTCTGACGCATTTCAAGAAAAATAAGTAACTACATGAGAGCTGACATTCAGCAAAAACAAGTTTAAGAAATAATCACAATCAATGCTCTTTAATCAACTTTAATAGCACAAGTTTTCTCAAACTATTTCAAAATGGTAGTCAGCTCCTGCCTGAAGGCACAACCAACTTCAGGTTTGGAGCCAGGAGCCACTGTGTCTGCCTACGGCCAAGATCAAGTAATGCATTTGAGAATTTGTTTCAGGAACATGCACTTCTGTCAAGTACATGGTAACAAGGCAAAAGTTTGCAGACACCACACTATTACTGGTTTTATCTGTTCACACAGATGTACAGAAATAATGCACCAATTCTGTTCATATCCTAAATTTCGTATTTCTATCACTTACAGCTTTCACAGTAAAAGCTGGTACCTTAACAATGCAGCCTTTTACTCAGCCTTCAAGTGACCAACCAGTGCAACAAACATACTTGGTGGTTTCACAAAACTGCAAGTACACACATTGAAGCTCTTGCTTCTAAGAGCCTAGAAGAAGAGTTATCTGTCACAGGCGACTAAACAGATTTATTTTGCTGCTTACAACAGCACTAAGGGCATAAAGTACCTGAACACCAAAGGTGGCTGTCAGATAAAGCAAGTTGGTACTTCGATACTTTTGAACCACATAAGCATTATGTACTTTATTTTTTTAAATCAAAGCCTATTATTAAACATTAATGCCAACTGAAATTGATACAGCAGAGTACAGGCTATAGTAAAAATGTTTTCTAGTTCCAATAAATGCAAGAAGATATAAATACCTGTATGTATGTGTACATACACAAGTGTGCCAAGCTAAAGAAAGTATGAGTGGTACCTGCATGTTTAAATTTTTTTTTGCAATTACGCACAGAACCTTAGCTGATTTTACAGTAAGTGGGTGTATTAAATACACATCAACACTATAGATGACCTTCTTGCTAAGCTTAATAAGTACTTGCTCTCTCCTTTGCTCACGCAGCCCAACCACCAATGAATTTCTTATATATGCTGGAATTTAAAATCCTTTCAAACATGACAAACATGAGCTGAAGTTTCATGCGTTTACAGTTACATGAACATTGTAGAATAAATAAAAATCAAACCAAGCCATCTCATATTTGAATGGATCCATGAATGATGTTTTAATTCTCCAAGATTCAATAATTTTTCAACAGCTCAATTTGCCTAAGGCAAAAAGAAAAAAAAAGGACCATTTGTTAAAAAACAAACAAAAAAATTAAGAAAATTGCTCTAGTTCAGGCAGTGCTTTCAGTGCATGAAAAAGAGAGGAAAAATCCCAACTGCCAAGAAAAGCCACCAACCCTGAAGGGGTGAAGCCACAACCAGGGAAGTGATTAAAGGATTAACAAAGTGAAATTATGAGGTTGATGCAAATTGCCTCAGCCTCCTACCTTCAATATATGAGAGCAATTATACCAGCCAAACCCTAACTGAAAGAGCCAGACTGCAAGAGTTAATCAAAAGCTTAAATTATAACCATCATGCGAAGTTAGTAAACCCTGGCTGTATTTTGCTCTGTGATATACAGAAGTTCAGAGAAGCATTTGTAAACCAGAATTACTCATGTATTTTCACATACACCACTAGCACATCACCAGTTACCATCTTTTAATACATATTTTAGCAACTTGAGGTGACATCTTGAGTTCTACATCCAGGTTTGGACTCCATGGTGTAAGAGACATGGATATACTCAAGTGAGTCCAGTGGAGGTCACCAGCCCAACTATGAAGCTGGAGCACCTGGCATACAAGGCAAGGCTGAGAAAGGCAAGTTTCTTCAGCCTGGAGAAGAGCAGCAGATCTCTCTGCATTGTACAGCTGCCTGGAGAAGATGGAGTCAGACTCTTCCTGGAGGTCTACAGTAAAATGACAACAGGCAGCAGACAAGTTGAAACATGAGAAGTTCTGCTTACATAAAAGGATTTTTCTTTTTTCCTTTTAACCGTAAGTATGACTAAATACTTTGACAGGCTGACCCAGAAAGGTTGTGAAATCTCCATCCTTGAAGATACTCCAAATTTGACTGACAAGGCCATAAAAGCCAAGTGATCTGTATCTAAGCAGAGCTGACCTAAATGATCTCCCTTCCAACTTAAATTACTCAATTAAAACAGCCTAAAATAATAAGAACTAAGTTATTTGAAAAAGGGTTCTGGTCACCTAGCTCCTAGATTACAACAAATCAACCACCCCCCTTCAGTGATCGACATTCCGTAAAGAGAAGCTTCTACAAACACCTTCTCTTCCTTTCCAAAAGTATCAAATAAAGGACACAGACCTCACAGACAGAAACAAAGCGCAACCAAAAATAAAAAACTAAGCAAGCTCGAAGGAGTCACAGAACTACAGGCAGCAATTTTCAGTCAGAATACTAATTTTTTTGTTAGTATCAGATACTTTCAGAGCATAGAGGGCTGTATGGTACAATCAGTCACTCAGGCTAAACCATCTATACTCATCTGCTTGTTAGCACCACTGTCATGGGTACAGCAGCAGCAGTCATTTTTTTCCTTCTTGGTAGCTGGTGCAGCACTGTGTTTTTAATTCTGGGCCTGCAAACTGCACTGATAGCACCAGTGTTTTTAGTTACTGCTTGGTAATGTTTTGGTCTGACCAAGGACTTTCTGACCCTCATGTTCTCCCCAGGGAGGAGGGAAAGCCAGGAGGAAGCAGAAGCAGGACACCTGGCCCAAACTGACCAAAGAGGTATTCCATACCACAGCACATCATGCCCAGGATGTAAAAACAGAGATGAAGAAAGGCGGGGGGTGCAGTGCTTGGTCGGGCTGGGTATACTTGGTGAGCTGCTGTATTCTCTCCTTGCATTTCCCTTGTCATTATTATTATTGGTCGTAGCAGTAGTGATTTGTGTTATACCTTAGTTACTGAACTGTTCTTATCTCAACCTGTGGGAGTTGCACTCTTTCAATTCTCTTCCCCATCCCCTCAGGATTGGGGGAAGAAAGAGGGGGGAGTGAGGGAGAGAACTGCTTGAGGAATTTAAACCATGACAACCACTCTATAAGTTAGCTATACTTTTTGACCATCAGGGCACACTAAGCATACAACAACTGACTTTAACTCACACATGTGCGTGTCAAAAAGCAAACGGCTTCATACAGGAAAAACCTGTCATTGAGAATTAGTGCAGAAACAGGTTTTATAGATGTTAACATTGTGACCTATTAGATGTTTGCAGGCAACTAGGAAATAATCCCACAGTGATATCAGTATGATAGTAACAGGCATTCATTCTGTTCTTTAAAAAGTCATTTAGATGCATTCTGACTGGAATTATGCTCTGTTCCCCCAATGAATTGCAGCTCCATGACAGGTCACTGAACTTTCTGCTACTCCCCCACAAGCAATATATGCATTAAAGATCTTACTGCACCTTCTCTCCTCCCAGCAATTACCACTTCTAAAAACTAAGACATTCATTACAAGTGCAATGAAACCTAAATTGCAGAAGCACACAAGGAGTACCACTTTATGCTTCTGAGCATGAAGTTAGGAAGAAGTAACGTGGCAAAGAAAGCAAACAATTCCATCTTACTGAGAAGGTCCTCAACAGCATCATTAACCCACAGTTCTTCTGGTAGGGACTGGGGAAAAAAGTGCTGTATAGCATTAAGTGCAACAGTGACTTCAGAAGGCTGAAAGGCAGATGAAGTTTCAAGAAGCTCTCTAGACTTTTAAGGGAACAACCAAAATGGAAGAGAAACACTGAAACAGAGCACATGGACACTGTAACCAGAGATTTACTTAAGATATCACTCTGGGCAGTGGGAACTTGTGGGAGAAAGAGACATCGCCCAGAAGTCTGAGCATGGGGGAAGAACATGGGAACTGTCCCATACAGACATGCAGGGGACTACTGCCATACGTGCCAGCCTAAGGAAGAGAGTGTAACTGTCTAGCATTACATTCATACTGAAGACATTGCCACTTGTGTTTTTAAATTATTAGTTTACATTCAGTTCATGCCAGAGACCACCTGAAAGTCACTAGCAATTCGCATCTCCTGAGAACTCCTAACATGCTGTCGCGGTTTAAGCCTCTCAGCCACACAGTTTGCTCACTCGCTCCCCCCCCATTCTTCTACCTGCTCCCGAAGGGATGGGAAGGAGAATCAAAAGAATGCAACTCCCACAGGTTGAGATAAGAATAGTTTAGTAACTAAGGTATAAAATAAATCACTAGTGCTACCATCAATAATAATACAAGAGAAATACAAGAAAAAAGAATGCAATAGATCTTCACCTGATACGGAGCCACGCCAAGCAGTGCCCCCCCCATCACCTGATACCAAGCTCGACTACACAGTGCACCCCATCACCTCATACCAAATCCCGGCCACGCCGTGCACACCCCCCCCTGCACCACCATCTCCGTCCTCTCCATTTCTACGTCCTGGACATGACGTGCTGTGGTATGGAATACCTCTTTGGTCAGTTTGGGTCAGGTGCTCTCTCTCTGCTTCTACCTGGCTTCTTCCAGGCTCCCCTCCTCCCTGGCAAAGCATGAAACTCAGAAAGTCCTTGGCCAGCCTAAACATTCCAAGCCATACTATAAACACTGGGGTTATCAGCACTGTTCCCAAGCCGAAAATCCAAAACACAGTGCTCACCAGCTACTACTTAAAGAAGAAAAACAACTGCTGCTGCTGAACCCATGACATGCACTGATTGTTTCTTATACACAGCATTAAAACTGTATGTATCTGATATCAACCAGATACATGCTTCTTACGTTGTATGACCATACCACGGTTAGAAATCACTTGAAGAACTGCTCTTTTGCTAACATTTTTAATTGAACAGTGTGAGATCTTCCTGACAGCAAAATACTTCACATTTGATTTAGGATGAGTCTAAACTAGACTAAAATATAGATGACATTCAGTATTTTTTACAGTAAAATCAATAGAAATCTTATCTGGAGTGCAGAGGAAAATTAATACAGCAATTTAATTTAGCACAGCAGTACATGCTGATTTCTTTTATTTGCTTTCTGACATGTGGACACTGTATATTTTAGGTAAGTAAAGACACACTTCTCAGCCTAAACTGTCCAGCTACCCAAATACCAGAGAGTTGAAATAATATTTTTTAAATCTATGTCTTACAGAGAGAGGTTGGGAAGGTATTTTTCTGCAGAAAGCAGGTTTTTCCTATGTGTTTTGTGTAAAAAAAATTGAAACAAAGATGATCCTTTCAGTTTTCAGCTATGGTTCCTACCTTTTAGGATTCAAGTATGGTCTAGAGGCAGTCACAAAATTAGCTTGGATCTCTTTGTTTAAAAAGCCAAAAACCAAATAGCAACACACTTTCTTCTTTCCAGTTTTCATAAGGTGGAAAAACAGTTCCTGTCCTAAAATTGCTTTAAAGGGTAGAACCATTCTTTCTTTAAAAAGAGATTGCTATATCTTGGCAGCAGCAATAACCAGAGGTGGGATTCTGTCTCTAGACCTCTGGGCAGCTTCTGGAATAAGACCTTCTCATCCAGGAGAATTTGCTTCTCTCTGAACAGATTTTCTTAAAATGACAGTAAGAGACTGTAGAGGAACATGACTGGCCAATTCAATATTTAGGAAGCCTGTATCAGTATATAAAAGCAAAAGGATTTGGTATCAAAATGGGGTTCTGTTACAATTGGCCAGAAATTTAATGCATTGCCAATACAAGCCCACCAAGCATTTAACTTATAACAGGTGGGCAATAAAAGCAGAACAGCCTGGCATATTATTACATAGAAGTCCTTTTAAGTTCAGTGAGTTAAATCCTCTCTGGACCCACATTTGTTCCCATTAAAAGTTAAAGATTTTCCATTGAACTCAGAAGGTCTTATCCAATCCAGTACAAAAGGAAGAGCTGATGTGCTGGAATAGGAATACATGATACAGGTGGCATTTTTCTTATATCCCTTTTGTTGTTTTCCTGTAAGCTTTTCTTATAGGTTCCCCTTCTAATTAATGAAGAGTGGGTGAAGCTTGTCTCAGAAAGATTCATTCCACACTGAATAAACAGATAAGGCAAGGGTCTCTGGAAGTATCTCTGTTCACTATGGAGGGAGTTCAGACAACCAGCTTAAACATAGGGCTTAGGCAGAAATTCAGTTCAAGATTCATACTCTTGTGTTCCTGCTATGATTAATGAAAATTGAGAGATCCATTCAGTTGCCCTGGCTTAGCACCTAGAGCCTTTTATGTTCCTGTAGGTAAGATATTTTGGCTGCCTACTGGCTGCCTGTCCATCATAGCCTGGGGCTCTCATAAGGACTGACCCATATTTATCATACCTTAGTAGATCTTCCTGACAGCTGGAGTCCTCTGAAATGGTCTATTTTTGGGCAAACCTTATTTAGGCAACTGAACTGAGACTCTACTAACCACAGTAAATAAAAGGGGAGATTCAATTACCCAGACTTTGTCAGGTAGTGCCAAATGAGTTGCTCAAGGTCAACCAAGACCTTTGCTGCTTGGGGCTGGCAAATCTGACCTCTGACATTTTGCTGCAGCAACTACAACCATGCAGAATTATTGAAAATGTCTAAACAGAGAAAATGTTTACCATCTTGAAAGGCCTGTTCAGGTAATCGAGCTTTTTGCCTCCCTAGATCTAAAAAGCTATTCATTTGTATGGAAGTTGGTGAAAGTTCTAGATACGGGGCTCAACCTGCTGTAACACCTTACATCCAGAAAGTAGAGTAGACATCGAAATACAAGTATTTGAATATTTGTTTTGATCTGTAAATTAATTAATTTTAGATGAAGCCCACTGCAGTTGTATATAAACCTTTGCTGATCCGGCAGTGATTACTATGATTAGAATTTTCAAAGTTTCTACTGCCAATTATAGAAAGAATACCTCACAAAATATGCACATTGTTTGACATTATACTCTCTAGCACTCTCATAGTTATGATTTGTCAACATTTCCCTTTACCTTTTGTGAATCTGACTCTTCTCAGTGAGTTCTACAGCACTGGAATAGTTTCTTTTCAATTAAGTTACACCCTGCTTTGCCTGTCATCAGCCTAAATACATTTTTAACAAAACATTATAAATCAGGGAAAGCATTTTTAACCTCAGGCAGCTTAGGTCTTCTAGACACATTGTTGGCATGCTGTATATAACAATTTGGGCTAGAAACAGAAATTTGGCATCACAGGTTTAGTTCTTCTTGAGGTCTGGACTAGGTTGAGCAATCATTTTAGAAATTGTAATCAAGATGAAGTCAAAACTTTCTTTTCCCATTTATGTATAAACTATTTGGAGGATAGATTAATTTTTAACTTTTTTTGCAAAAGCCAGTGTTATTAGTTTGAAACTCTAAACATTCAAACTGTTGTCACTTATTAGAAACAGTTCTGGCAACTTGAGACCATTTTTTCACTTCATTTCATTGGGTAATTTCTGGTTCCACTTTTGCTTCCTTATTTGATAGTGCCTTACATGTATTTAGACATGCTTGTGTGGTGCTAATCAACTGTTGGTTAACAGGTTAGCAGTTCTATGAAGAAAGATTATTATCAGTGTTGGAATGGAAAAATAAGAAAATTAACTTATGTGAAGTGCTTGCAGGTAGAGGGAAAAGGTCTAAAATATAAGTACCAGTCATATACTACAGCCATAATTATGACTTTGCTTCCAGGGTTATAGAAACAAGCATCTCAGATCTCTTGCTCTTGGATGAGTTGAGTTAGGGTCCTGTCTATTTTCCCTCATTAGAATGTATAGCAGATGTGACATGCTAAGTTAATTGTTACAGTGGACTCACAGAAAGATGACATGGAGAAACCTGTTATCTTTTTTTATTTTCATATGTAATGTTCTAACTGGACCTCTAGATATTGTACTCTGAATGCCACTTTTTTCTTTCTTTTCTAATTCTTACTGGGTGGCTTTGGCAAATGACCAATAAGACACAACTTTAGGTCTGACTAATAAAATGAAACTGACCCAGAAAGGACTTAATATCCACAGCTACATAATATTGTGTCTTTGCTTAGATAGACAGAAAACATTCCCATGGAATCCTAAGATATTTCTTTCTGCAGCTGATTCAACAGTGGATGAGAAGAAAAGTCTCAGTGCTTACTGAAGTCCTAAAGGAAGTCCATAATGAGAAATGCTGATCTCCTTGGAAAGGATGTGACTGCAAGTTCTGGGAAGTTACTCCCTGTTTTTTGTTTCCAGTGTCTGGGGTCACAGTTCCCCATTGCCAGATGCTCTCTCTCTGTGCTGCCTCTTTGGAGCCCATCACCTCCCAGTATTCCCCTCAGCTGTCTTCTGCATCCAGCTAACTGCAGGAAACTGCTGGCAACTTGCATTTTAGAGGCACCGGGCTGCTACAGAACAGATAACTCTGTGAACTGAACTTCTTTTGTCCTGAAAGGATGCTACTTTTTGCTGTAAAAATACACTTCCTATCTGCACAGGTAATTATGTTCCCTATATGAGAGAAATGGTGGCTGGTTCATTTACTTAAACATTGCTTTGATACTTCACTGGTTGGAAGGGACAGAAACCACAGAAGAACCATGTTGTCTGCTGAGTAGATTAGTAATTTTGCAGCTGAATCTATCCTTCTCCCCAGTATATGTATTTATTGTCTGTGATATGCAACTGTATCACCTCTTGTTGAAGATCTTGAATAGTTTGGAAGAGTCTAGTTAATGCATGTAGGACTGAGACACATAATTTTCCAATTACTATATGCCTTATTCTTGTACGTATCATTTTTGTCTTCTAGAAAGCTGTTTTCATAATATGGAGGGAAAGGTATCCAACCAAAATCACTACAGTACTGTAGAAATTGCATTCTGCAGCTAGTGAATCTAATGAGAATTACACCTTCTCTATCAAATTTTAAATTCCCATGAAAAGTTCATAGCAAGTATTACCTCTTTTATTCTAGGTTAACTTAAAACAGCTATTACTTTCTTTCTGTCCCCTGGGGAATTTTCATAAGCTCTCTTGGCTGAATCTTATTTTCCTTATTCCAAGATTTAGTCAGGATCTTACTGAAATTACCAGGAAAGTTTCAATGAGTAACGCAGGAAACATTTTATGCTATCCCCACAAACTATGCGATAGGGAAATTTGTCAGCCAGGCTTTTCAGGAATGATTGCATTGATTTATCTTCAGCATGGTATGTCTCAACAAGATTTCTTCAAACACTTCATTCTTTAAGCTATTTCCCTTTAAGATACTACTGACATCTGCAGCTTTTATAGCTTGAAGCGCTAGAAGGTTGCTCCTCAGATGGTCGTTACTTCACAAACAGTCGTGGTTTTGACAGTCATGGGCTATGCACTGCAAAATTCCAAATCTCTGCATCACAGACTGGAATTCTTCTTTTAGAGAATAATTCTCCTGTCTTTCTTCAATTTTTTTTTTGTTTTATTTTGCTTAGTTTCTTGTTATACTTTCTGGAGCCAAAAAGGGGCTCTTTATCCCTTCCCATGAGCTCCCTCCATCTTAAGCTTGTGAATGTGTTCTCTCCTCTGCCTGTCCTCCCAAAATCTTCTCTACCATGGCAGTTGGCTACATTACAAGTGGAGGATAAAGAATAACAATATTCCCTGGGGCCCTTGACTCCAGAGTAAATCTGGCATGGCAGCAATAGTTACTGCTTGTCCAGGACAGCTGCAGTGGGACAGATAAGGCATGTGGACTATGGTGAGAGCCTCCATGGGAGGCAGGAGGCTCCACAAAAGTGGGGCTTTAATCACCATGAGAGAAATGCCTGGGATATGTTCCATGTAGGCTAACCAGCAAACAAGGAGGTATCCTGATTCCACTGCAAGTACAGCATTTTTTTCCATTACAGACCTAATAGCTTAAAATTATTCCCATTTAATCTGGAGCCTTCTCCATTAAAACCACAGTGGCATTCATCCTGAGCTGTGAAGGGAAAACTTTTGAAAGCTGAGGCTTGGCAGCTTTGTCTGGAAAAGCTTTGCTGCTGCCATAATGCCCTGGGAGAATAAAAAAGAAAATTTAGACTGCTAAAAATTAAAAGGATGAATAGTGTAAATAAGCTGATTAAATCCTGTAATGTCTCCAACTTTGTGGCTTTAGGGAGGCTTATGTCCTGTTAAAATGGATGGATTCTGCAAGCTGGGAGAAGGGAATCAGAGTTGGTTAACAAAAAAAGAAAACAAACAAACAAGTAGTGTGTGGTATAGGAAAACACAAATAGCTAAATAGAAATTGATATTTTATTTTATCCATCTGGTCTACCCTTGTCGTGATCTGTCCATTATTTCATGGGATAGAATATGATAAGTACCTACAGACAAGGCTTTATAGAATGCAGGTAATTTTTCTACCTGTTATCTGATCCTGTTTAAAGCAGATTTGAAAGACACCATGCCCAGAGCACCTTCCAGGGCAGTTGCATCCACCCACAATTAAAATACATTAAGATATAATACAACAAAATTCCTATTCTGTCCTATTTCAAAAGTCCTGAGTTATGAAATATCCTTAAATTAAAAGAGTATGAAAGATAAAACTTGCTGATAGCCATTCCTTTATAGCACAGACTTATTTTCACACAAATTAATGGGTACGACTGCACATAATAATGTAGGACGCAGAGATTAAACATGCTGCAGGTTGTAATTTTTATGTGTGTGAATTTAGAAGAGGCATGGGAAATTTTGTGTCTCTGTCATTTGCCAAAAGTTTTGTCAGGTTGGGAAGCTTTATCTTTCCAGGGGTGTTCGCGGAGCACCTAGACAATTTCAATCCCATGAAATTTTTGCCCACTTTGTCTGCAGCTGGACGCATAGATGCAGCTGAGCTGTCTTTGGTGTTACCATTATCATGCTTGATAACCCCTGTGGAGGGTAATATAAGGAAAATTCATGGTCTCAGTTTCCCCCAGGATGCCTGTGGCTCAGAGCTACTCTCTACTTCAGGAGAACCTGTGAGCCAGTAAGGGTGTGGATGGGCAGTTGGCACTTCTGTCTCAAGTAAGAAATGCAGGTGACGGGATGTTGTATTCTGAGCATGCCAAAATGTAGTACATGTATCCATGGTAGTAGAATAAGACAGAAAAATTCCCTTTTCCTCAGGAAAGTGTAAGGAAAACCATCACTGAAAGAAATCAGTGCAAGTCTTCAGATGGTGACATCATTAGCAGAGGAAGAAGTCAGATAGAGTAGAAATGTATTGACAGATCTACACCTACTCAGTCAACACACTTGTAGAGAGACACACTAGTATTGGAGAACTGCACACTTTGCTGTGAAAAAGGATGACGAGATTGCCACTCTGTAGGTCTTGGATCAGAGCAGAACAGGATGATGAACTGTAATGACTCTTGAAATTATCAGTCTTGTTCTTCTCTCTCATATCATTGATACAGCTAGTGTCCCATGCAAGGAATTCCAGACAGGCAGAGAACAACTGAGAAGGGCTGAAATACTCCAGTAAAAATCAAAGCAATAGAGGAATTTCAATGAGTTCAGTCCCCTGCCATTTATGGCAGTCACATCATGTAACCCCATAGGTTTATCATGCTCTATTTTACAGCTAATTAGATTTTTTTCTTAATGCCTCCAAGTAGAAAGCCATTCCAGATCTTCATTGTAATAATGTGTAGAAGTCTTCTAATTATCCGAGTAAGCTTCTTTGTGGCCAGGTTATATTACTTCCTTAACCTAAATAACACTTTCTTCACCATGGGATTTCCTTTGTTAATATATTTATGGAGACTAGCCATAGCCCCTTTCAGGCGTCAATGGGTACCTAAATAAATCAAGTTGGTTGCTTTCTTATTATTTACACATGATAACCTTAACAAATGGAAGTGGGAGAGGGAGAGATGGGAATCTGGGGACACAATCTGCATTAAACTTAGTATGAGTTAAAACTCTGCTCATCACTCAAAAGGGAAGCATTTCTGGGATTCCTCCCTTTCTAAACATGTAAAAGAGTTAAATAGCACAGATAAACTCCAATTGACTGAATTACACTAAATGTCTAAATATTGCTGTTCATATAAATTAAAAATGACCCATCATTGGAAACTCATGGGAATGAGTTTCATACATGTAATGTACTTTCTCTCACTACTTTCTCATTCTGGTTTAATTGATCTTCATTTATGTGTAATAATAGAGGGAAGAGAAACCTGAACTGCTTTTCCTGTTCGATGTTTAAAGTGTTTGTATAATTTCAAACACATAAGAGATAATATATTATTAATATGTGCTTTTATAAATTCTTTGAAAACTAACATAAGTAGCACTTTGTTTAGATGATATTTACATAGAGACAACCTTTGACATAATGAAATACAGTGAATGGAATCTGAAATGAAATAAAATCGAATTAGAAGTACAATATGAGATCGTAATGGCCATAATAGGTGACCTTTGGGACAGGTTATTCAGAATAATGAAAGTTTCTACAGCAGCAGCTATTTTAAAATAAAGATAGCATGCGTTTCTACATGCATTGTTTTACAAAAGGAATTAATTCAGTGAAGTATTTAGGTCATACTAAATGCTCATAGTAATCCGGTCTGTCAATAAAAATAATTTGTTCAAAATTATTGGACGCATTACAGGATTTTTCAAACTGTTCTAGGCTAGAGGTCTAGAGGTGTGAAAAATGAGGTAACTCCACTGAAGAGAAGCTGTTAGCTATCTAATAAGTTGGAATGGCAACAAACAAAAGAATTTGTGCACAAATAAAAAATAGTGATGCTTCATTTTAATGTCAGATTCCTATTATGATTAGCAATTTCTCCAGAATAATTAATGCAACAGTAAAGTTATTTAGTGCTAGGGGTAGCTGGGGAAGCCAATTAGACTTGCAAGGACATCTCCAATTTGTGCTTAAAGGAGCAATTCCTGGAATTGAAAATCCTTGTGTCAAGGATGCTGGGAGAAACTGACTGTAAGCTTTCCACTTCACAAATTTTTAATAAAATGTTAATGATGTAACAGGTTTATGTTGAGTATAAACATGCCCCAGTACACCAGGCCTGCCCTTTCATGTTCAGCATGAGCAAAGTATTGCCATATTGTAAGCAAGAAATTCCAAGAAAATATATGGTGAATTAAGCAAGTGCTGAGCTTCAGTCACCAAAACATACAGTTGTAGAAATACTGTTTTGGGAAAGCCTCTGCAGTCATCTAGCCCAAAAAGCTGGGCTACTGCCAAACCTCAGCCTTGGCATTGTCTTGCCACATCTTGAAATCCTCTTGAGAGAGAGATCCCACAATACTTTTAGGCACCTGTTCTAGCACTGCACTGCCGTTCTGCTTTTTTCATACACCCTGACTTCCAGAGTTTCCTAACACCCAAACTGAACTCCAACGCTGTGGGCATTGCCCTCTGTTTTACTTTAAATTGAGAGGGCTTGGGTCCACCATCTTTGTAGCAATCTTTCCTTAGCAGGATCACCCCTTCGTTGAGTTTTGACTTGGTTTACTCTTCACTTACACTCATATAAATTTTTCTCTCTTTATTGCCTCACATTCATTAATTATATTTCTTGACACCCCTATATTTCAAATGTCTATGACCATTTTAGTATTCTTTAATGGAGAAAAGCATAGTGTTTCCCCTTACCTCTCTTCCCCTTTCTCTAATATTCAGTTTACACATGATAAGTAATTTTCAGCTCAACTTGACTTATGAAGCATTTGGGGGACCAACTCAAAGTTCACTGAAATCTTACAGGGAAGGTCTCAAAAACAATGATCTGATTTCAGCTTCAGGTGAGTAATTCTGACCTTCTTGAATGTACTGACTATACAAGAAGTAAAAGTGGAGTAAGACTGAGGAGCAACAAGGTTCCCCTCATATGGCACAAGGCTTAGCACCATAAAACTAATGCAAGGGTAGTGATTTCACCCCTCTTTCCAAGTAGATGTGAATCCAGGACTTCCTTATTTCTCAAACAAGAACAGGTTAAAGGGGGCAAAATTTAAGGAATTTTCTTTTTAATGTAACAGCAATGGAGTTTTTGACAATAAGTATTAACTAGTTTCATGTTTCTGCAAGATGGGGAGAAAAGCACATAAGACAAATTTTTACTAAGTGCTACCCCATATACAAGGTACATTCTTTTGAAGTATCAATGCTCTTTTAGAGCATCTGTTCTTCAAAGGAAAAAATGACAACTGGTTTGAATAGGAAGCCTTAAGCCCTAAGCACAATAGATGAAGAATGTGAATGTCTTTTGATGTAACCAGAAGTCTTTGATGTATTTATAAGATCTTGCAACTCATCTTGTATTTTCAGGCAGTTAATATATGGATTAAAACAATTAGCTATAACTAACATGTATTACAAATTTTAAAGCTGTTCTTCTGGGTCTTCCCTTTTCTTCCTTCATTGCTGACATAGTTGTTACTTTTGGAAGCCATATCACTGGTCTCTATAGTCAAAGGCAGATGTGTTAATATAGAAATGCTTAATGACCCAAATAAACCTTCCTTAGTACAAATGGAAATTAAAAGCAGAGTGTGTGTTGGATGAGGGAAACCAGGCTGCTGCTATGCAGCTGGTTTCACTTATTTATTGAGTTGACAGTTCCCTTGCTTAGCAGTGTAAGAGCCAAACTGTACTTTCATTTCATGACACAATATTATAATCCATACTAGCTCCACTGAGGTCAGCGAATTTATTCTAAATTCATCTCTTGGGGAGCAGTGTTTGGCCTTCACTAGAACAGGATTTCATTTGCCACCTTGTAAGATAAATGTGTTTGAGATATTTAAGAAAAATCTGAAGTTCTGTAGAGGTAACAGTGTTATCAAAATCATCTTATTCTTTTTCAGTGACTATCTTCTATGAAATAAAAAAAACCCTCTTCTGGGTCTGGGCATTTTTTTTCTGTCCAGCACTCTCTACTGCTGCTGTCCTGCAACTTGAGAATAATAGCATCCCTGAAGCCCTACTTTAATATCTCCAGACCTGTCTGGTGCTTCCAGTTCATAGAAAAGATGTTGCCCTCAGAAAGTATCAGAGCTCTTTTGGCTTTGTGGCCACTCGTGACTTTATTTTTCACAATAAAATCAACTGTTTTCAAATCAGCAAAGTGTAATTTCATGTGCTGAGGGAGCGTTCACATCTCCTCTGCTATAATGAATGTGTCCCAGGGCTACAGTATCTATCTACCCTTTCAAACTGCCTGCTTAATTTCCCCTGCAGCAGCCCAGCACCTGCACTCATTTCACCACAGGGACTTATCATGAATTTCTCTAATAATATTCATGCATCTGTCCTGCACACTTTCTTATGTGAACATCTCTATTACTTTCCTTCAATCAATCTACCTTTATTTCTATGACCTTCCTTTTATAAAGAACTAGGGACTTTGTGGTATGGGGCTTTATCACACAAGTGCAACCTGGTCTTCAAAGCTATCCACGTGCCTGAATGGCAGATGTGATATACCAAACACCATAAATAAGACAGAAAGCCTTTTGGTCTTCAGTTCATGTTTTTTATACTTTCAAAGGTTTTCCTTATAAAACCATGTTTTTAGGGAATTTAGGGAATAATGTCAACAAAATGCTCTTTCTGCTTCATATCTCTTCTGCCTCACTGTCCTCCCATCACTTCTTTTTTTGCAGGTCAGTGCAATTTCTCCAGCTGAATTATTGTCAATCGTTACTGCAGCTTTTGCTCGTTGCTTGATTTATTGCTTAGTTAGAACTCTCCAGATAATGTCACCATTTTTTTTCCCAGCAATGCACTGGACAATATGGGGTCAGGATTCAGCCTGAGATTTAGACATGTGAATTGAGATGTCTGTGTTTGAGTTACAGCAGAAAATCAGTTTCTAAACTCAGCCTGAAGGTAGGTGCCTAATGACAACTGAGACATGCCAAGACATCCATCATACCCATAAAAGAACTGGCAGGCATGGCACAGAAGTCCAGCATCTAAAATGATGCTTAGACGTCTACCATCAGGCATCTGCAAGCCTGTTGCTAATACCACTTTTTTTTTTACATGTCCAAATCTTGAGCTGAATCCTGGTTTATGTTATACAAGAGGGGTTAATCCAGCATGCTTTCTTCAGGCAAGAACTGCTCTGCTGGTGAATGGGCTTTTTCCTGAACCTTTCCTTAGGCCAGTTGGGTTGGGATTCTAAGCATGAGTGTGAGAGCTTTTAATTATGTACTTGAAATATTCCATTTTGTTTTGAAGAGCCCCTGTTATAGCCACTTTTGGTTTGGCAATTCTGTTTTGATGAAATCTGCCAAAATTGAAAGTTTTTCTTTTACATTCTTATACAGTAACTTTCAATTTTCACTTCCTAAGTCTAGCATATAGGTTTCTCCTTATTTCCCTTTTAATTGCTCTCAGATACACCACAGGCCACATCTGCACTCTTGTTGAACAACAACAGTTGTCATGAACAACAGATCTTGTTCAGCACTTTTTGCATCTTCACATGCTTTCTGTGGAAATTTTGCAACATTATGGGGCAGATCTGGCTGTGATCATAGAACCAGCACAACTCATAACCAGTGTGAGAAGGGCAGTTTCCAAGATTTGAGTAGTGCATGATGATCTGGATGATACTTTTTAGACCTGACCTGGACCATATTCTTACTGCAGCTGGTCTGTTGCCTTTAGGACACATTAGAAAAGTGGTTACTCTGGAACAGCCTCATTCAAAATGATCAGATCCCCCATTCTCTACCTCCTCAGCAAGAACAGGAGTGCTGTGGATTGTCATAGGAGCTCCTGCTCTGGAGTCTCTGCCTGACTTCAAGGCACTTGAGGATAATCGGCTACACTGAGCGATAAGGTCCTAATACTTCAGATTGTCTCTGGGAATGTTTAGTTGACTTTTGACCTTACAAAGATGAATTAATCATAGCCTTTAACTTCTGATTTTCGCCAGGAATCCTCTCCCCTGGATTAAGGAAAAAAAAAATAAAAATAAATCCCAGATGCTTGGTTTTAATAAAAGTGACTTATATTCTCCTGGATATTTTTATGAATGTGACTTTCCTGGTTTTACAAACTTCTCAAATCTTCTGCTGCTGTCCTGTGCGCATATATCATGTGGATGAGTAGAAGATGACAGGAAGAAAAACTACAGTGTTTCACCAAAGCTGTATTATATTTCATCTCCTCCAGATACATAATGCCTTGAAAGAAAGAGTAATGCAGTGAACCGAAAAGCTACTCAGTGGAATTGAGTGAATTAATGAGAAATAGACAAATACCAACATAAAGAAGAGGACTCAAAAGAGAATAAGGCACAGAATCAAGAGAAGAAAGTTCAGTGAATCCCATCTTCAACATTTAAACATAATCTTTTCCCCCTTTAAATAAAAATAAAAAGCTAGAAAGGAAAATTCTGGAGGCCTCCTTTAAGAAGCTTAAAAAAGAAATTAATCAAATGGCAGGAAATATGAAAATTCAAATAAGGAGTAAAGGCTGGGGAAAGACCTCCTGAATCACTGAGCCTGATACTCTGACATCTCAGATGATTCTTCTGGGAAACTGAGCAACCACCTTTAAATTAGCTGAGCTTTTAGTCCATTCACTCCTAAAGGGAGGCCACTGAAGAACTGCTGATTTCCTACCTTTATTTGTCCAGATTAGAGCAAACCAATGAATTCTTTTGTCAGCATTATTGACTTCAATATCCTCTTATATTCACTGCATATGAATTTCTAATACATGCAAACTTTTTGTAAAAACAAGTAGTTTTAAATTGCTCTTTTATGAATACTTTATGATCATAAAATCTAAGTACCAAGCATTTTCTTGCATGTAATACATGCACCAAAGGTTAAGATTATGATGATGTTATAATAAGATTTTAGAAGAATATTTAGTAAGACTCCTGATCAAGAAATCATGCCATAACCCACAAAAGTAAGAGCTACAAGCAAACAATGCATATTTCTGGAAACTGAAGAGCACGGATGATGCAGGCTAAGACGGGTGACAGCTTCCAGCGCCCATTTTAGCTTAAATCTCCCTTGTGGCCTTGGGATGTCATTTTGCCAACTTGTGCTGTGCTGTCCCCATATTCCCTAAAATGGGGATAGTAGCAAGTCACAGAGTCACCATGAGAGCAAAGAGTTTCACATCCTGTGTTTGTCATATTTTAAATAGACTGGCAACAAGTGTTCATAGTGAAAGCATTGCAGCCTTAATTCTTATATGAGACAGACATATGTTTCATGTACGTTACATAAAGTGTATGTCATATTTCATATGACAACATTGAAGACTGCAGTATATTAAAACTTCTTTCATATAATGAGTTACTCTATGATCTCATATAAATTCAATCTGTGAAACATTTTCAATGACTATAGTGTTTGTAGAAGTACCATATGAACTGCGGTTCGTACTACCCAGCAAATGGCATGTATCATCCTATTCGCATCATGGCACATAAACATGTTAATAAACAGAAAATTCTTGTAGTGGGAACCTAGAATTAATTTAATACTGGTTGTGATAGCCTGAACTGTTAAATAACCCAGAATATTTATATCATTTGCAAATTAGAACGGGCTGCTTGCTCACTGATGCAAAATGAATTAAACCAAATATACATGTGAGTGGAAAAGAAGAAAGCCTTTCATTTCCCTTAATTAAGGGAAAGTAAAAGAATTTAATTACCACAGTCAATCATAGAAAATTTTAAATAAAAATAAGATGATCCAGGGCAAAATTTTCTTAAGTTCATGCAAAGGAACACTTGACTTGGCCAGCAGTTTCAGAGATTGCATCAGTTGCTTTTGGTGTTTGTACCTTTCACAGCCAATAAAGAGAAGGAGATCTTCTGGGCATGACTCACAGCATTTTAGGTTCCAGCTTTAGAGTGGAAAGAGTCCTGCCTAGTTCTGACCACTGGCTATGAAGTGAGACTAGACATTCAGATAAGAGGTTGATTTATGAAGTGGTATGTTCTCAACATTTACAGCAGAGTTCAGCTGCCTGAAGGTAGGCATGCAGTGTTGTTTTAGGCACTGTTGGTTGTTTCACCTACATCCTGCTACTCCAGCCAGATGCAAATTTCCTAGCTGGCCTGTGTCACACCCTGCTGTCACCATGCACATACCTTGGATAAATTGTGTCATCCAACACAGAACTGTGTGATTGCATTTGCGCAATTAAATGGCCTTCAAAGGTCCATGGCATTACTGTCCAAGGGGCATATAAAATGCGAACAAAAAGCATAGGAGAAAGTTTGGGGGGAAGGGAAGGAGAAGGGAGAAAATGAACTTGCACAACTTCAAAAGTACCATATGCACTAAACATTTGCAAAAGGATTTCCTGGATATTTAAAAGCCACAGTGATTTAACGTGTCTTACATCTGGAAGTCCAAATCTGTATGCTGATTAACCTAGATTACAGTTTTAGCTCTTTAAATGTAAAAGCAGGTGTTTATCAAAAAAAGTGGGAAAATTCTTACAGCCTAACGGTAAACTTCATCCACTCACAGAAAGAATAAGCTACTTTTAATATTTTATAGAAAAAGGAAGGCAAATCTAGAATATGTTAAACTGAAGCACATGGCAATGTTATGCTTTGCTTAAGGGACTAATTATTACAGAAAACAAATTGCTATGACAATGTTTTCCTACACTGGGCATGAAAGCTCTTTTCTTAATGAATGGATATGATATGGTTACATTTGAAATTGTCTTTGTATGGGAAAAAAATTTTTTTGTGCGTTTAAATCTGTATACCATGTAGATGAACTTTTAGGGAGGTTGATTTTTGCAGGAAGAGAGAAGTTGCTTATTAAGATGCGTAATGAAAATACTAGCACATGCACTTAGTGAAAAAAGATAAAGGCTATCTTCATATAACATTCCTATTAGAGACTTAGGCACTTGACAGGTGAAGCAAAGAATTTAAAGGAATTTTCTTATCAAGGCCTTTCGACTGTTGCTTCTCCATTATTGTGGTTTAACACCAGCAGGTAAGTAAGTACCACACAGCCACTCACTCACCCCCCATCTTCCCCGATGGGATAGGGAGGAGAATTGGACAAAATGTAAAACTCATGGGTTGAGATAAGAACAGTATAATAAGTAAAATAAAGTATAATACGTCACTACTATTAATAGTAATATAATGAAAAGGAAAACAGCAAAACTCTCCCTCCATTTATATACTGTGCATTTCTTCTTGTGGTATGGAATGCCCCTTTGGTTAGCTTGGGTCAGGTGTCCTCTCTCTGCTTCCTCCTGGCTTCTTGTGCCCCTCTTCACTGGCAGAGCATGAGAGACTGAGAAGTCTTTGATCAGCGTAAGCCCTACTCAGCAACAGCTAAAACAGTTATCAGCATTGTTCTCAGACTAAAGCCAAAACACAGCCCTTCATCAGCTACTAGGAAGAAAATTGACTCTATCCTAGCCAAAATCAGGACATCCACATTATAAGATATAATGTGTGATTAGCCACATAGACATAGAGCATTAAAATCACTGATCTTATGTGGTAATGAAGCTTGTCCTGGTGGCTTTGCACAGTTTATGTTCAGGCAGCTGACTAACATTCAGAAGTCACCTGAACCTCTCCAGTGATTAAACAAGGATGTATGTTTTAATGTGAAGTACTCTGAATAATGCATAAGGTAGACATCTAAAACTACCTTCTCACAAGCGTCCTGAAGTTTTATATACCTTCTTTCCATCCTGCCCTACCCTTGGTTCATGATTGACAATGTTTTTTCCTTCATTGATTTATTCAGTCTGTTTGTTGTCATATTTAATTCTGGTTTCTACAACAACCTGTGGCAATAAATTTAAATTTTCTTACTAAGTACTGTATGAAATAAATAACTGTTTTGACCTGGGCAAAATCAAGGTGTGTTAAAACTTGACTACAGCTCTCCTGATGCTTCTCCTTGCCTTCAAGAATTAAAAAAATAAATGGCATAATTTTTATGTTGCTTCTTGAGAACTTTTAAAGTGAGTAGTTAAAAGCAGGATGATTTTTTCTAGAATCTCTAAAAATTGGCCAATATTGGAACCTCACAAGACTGAAGTAACCTATTTTTAAGTGTCTATAGCCAAACTGTGAAATGTAAGCCCGTTGAGTTGCAGACAGTCTTCTTATTACAAGGGTATACAGTGCCTACCACAGGGGAGACATAACTCCTGGCTCTTCCTTTGTGGCTTTTTTATTCTCCCTGAGAAAATATGTTCTTGTCAGCAATGCATCTATGGTTTGGCTGGGTATGACGGGATAGCTTCTGTATTTTTTCATTTGTTGGCCATTTGTGTTGGAATTAGCATTTGTCTAGTCATCTGAGACACAGTGTCAACATCTGGAAAATGCTAGTGCATTGGGGACATTGATTTTGTACTTTTCTTTATAGCATTGCCCGCATGCCTTAATATGAACTATGTCAGTTGTATTTTTAATATTAATTTACTAAATGTGGAGTAAATTGATGATGATTCTATTTTTTGATTTTAGATATCCATACGTATGACAATATTTTAAAGATCAAGCTTTCCAAGAGTTTATTTCACCTACTGTTTCAATTATGGCTATGAGATAATTCTTCAAATGGATAATCGTGGGTGTTTGGCAGGAAGTTTTTTGTGGCTGACTACAAGAATCAGGAAAGCTGCTATACTTTACTCAAAAACACATGTTCAGACCTAAGATGCCTACGTGACAGAGAAGGTTTTCTGGATTGGATCTCTCTGATGTATCTCATGGGCATTTTCTACAAAGATCCTAGGTGGAGTTTTACATCATTAAGTATTTCATTTTTTTTACAGGTTGTTGTAATTTCTGCACAAATACTGCTTAATTTTTTTTAATGGGTACTAACCCTAGTTTCTTAGCTTCATTTTTTAAGAGAATTTAAATATTAATTGTGAAAATACCTTTGTCATAGATGATCCTTCATGCATAGACCATTGAAAAGATATTGGCAAATTTTACATTTGTATAGTACATCATATCAAATAAGTCAATTACCACCTCTATGCTGTAGTTTTCCCACCTGTCAAACTAGGGACAATAATCCCTACTGACCTCACTACATGATATGATGCACAGGTCTCTAAATACATAAAATATAATGTGCGATTGTCAGTCATTACTATAAAAATTAAGTGGCTTGAAGTATATCACTTTTCAGATTTTATCTTTTAAGAATGGGATTTTATTGATATTAAATATATACTTCTCTGTCTCTGAACTTCACTGTTTATAGCACTGAATTGTTATTGAAGAGAACTCAATTGTCTTAAACTATGAGGAGCTCTGGTTTTGAAAGTGAACAAATGAATTTAATTAATGACTTAACATAGAAAAATAAAAGAGGCTGCAAATACTCTGGTGCATTACCCCTGTTTAAATTGCCTTAAAACCTCTTGGTTTATGCAATCTTCAGAGAAATGCACCTAAGTCTTTCATAAAAGACTCTGTATGCTCAGGATAAACACTGTCATCACATGCTAAAAATCCTCTGTCTTAAGAAAACAGTACATTTTTTAAATCAAGCAGCTGAATAATGAAAGAAAGAGTGCAAGAGTCCATAAACCCTTTTCTTTCTTTCAGAGGTTTTTTTTTTCCAGCTCATTCTAGCTCCAGGCCTTAAACAGAGTTTCAGTTGTTTGTAACTGCCTGTGATTCATAGCACTTGTTTTTAATCAAGAGAATTTTTGCTTTGATTAGTTTTTTTGAATACAGTGTGAGTGTAGGCATGTAGCACTCCTAAACTTCCTCAGGAAACCATCCCGCCGTGATGCCTGGCTGGAGGGATCCCTGTTAAGTTCACATACAGCAGTGCATTGCCATCACAGGAAAGGAACTTGCTCATGACCTGCTGAGTGGAAATCTCTCTGCGTTTCCTTCCATCCAAGGAGCCAAACCAAATCAAACTTTTGGACATGCTGCTTACAAAAAGAGTTCCTTCCCCAAAGCCCTATGCAGACAATAAGCTCAGAGTCTTTACAAGCACTCCTCACTTTTCTAATGCTATCACCTGCCTGACAGCGAAGAGTGATCCTCAGGATCAGTGTCTTCTCAAACCTGTACAGCTTTGGGTCTTTTCAGGTTGTGGAACATGTCAGTCTCGAGTCCTATACAACATGCTTACAGTGGATTTAGGGTATATTGGAAAGAAGACAGAATACCTCTTCCTACTGTATCATTAAAAAAAAAAAAAGTAATTAACAAAATAAGAGGAAGACTAAATACTTTAAAAAAGTTAAATTCTGAAGAAACAAAAAGAAATGAATAGTTCAACAATGTGAAAAAGAAGCTTCTGGAGCCCAAATTTATATCAAAGCTTTAGTAAATGATCTTGGGCCAAAGGAAAAGATGCCAGCCTCAGGTGAAGAAGTAACATAAGGCTGCAGCACAGAGTGGGCATTTAATTATCCATTTACAATCAGATGACTTTTTAGGAGGATGGAGAGAAGGTGATACTGACTATGTCTCTCGTGGCTACTGAAGGCATTTGTGCAGGTAACAAATAAGGAAATGCGCACGCAGAATAGTGGAGAAATATCTTTTGTGATATATAAGAACCTATCTGTCTAAGTAGGCATGGTAGGTTTGCACTGGGCAGAGTATCCACAGCTCATTGTGGTGGCCTGTCTGCATGCTACTTGTAAGATAGTCCCATGAAGAGAAAGTGGGGCAAATCCTTACCAAAGCTGCTTTGGAGAGGTCTTTTTTTGAACCCTTACGGCTTGTTGGAAGCTGCTTGAAATATGAAGTCTGCAAGTTAATAGTGTGTCCCTTTGTCAGAAAGTGGAAAAAAGAATTAAATCCAGACACATGTAAATGAATATATTTGTAAGGAAACAGATCAAGTAGCTATTAATTTCCACAGTAATCAGACAAAGGGAAGTATAAGGGGGAAACACAAAATTGGAGAAAAAAGGAAGAAAAACAGGAACTAGTCTGGAAGGAAAACAAGGGTGAGAGAAAAAAGTGGAAGGCAGTGACAGTCATGTATGTATTAACAGTGTTTGAAGTCAGACTAGTAGCTTTTTGTCAGGCATGCAGGTAACTCAATTTGGTTAAGTTACTTTGTTTTTTCTGTTAGGTTTTTATCCAAAATGCTGATCATTTACATGTTGCTTGAAGTTGAAGAGAGACACACAGTGTAACGGGCCAAATAGGCAGCTAGACTTTTGGGACTTTAAATTTCTTGTCCTTCCTTGCAAACAGGTTAGTATCACTTTTATGTTTTTTTTTTTTCTAAATAAAGGAAAATATTTCACTCTTTGAGTTTATGCACTTAAGGAAGAACAAATGACTTCATCAGGCATTCAACTAGTAAATATTAACTTTTAAGAAATCACTACTAAAAGCTCTCTGTCTTACCTGAATGAGCAGCTACCTTTAATGGCTTAAAACCTGCCTGGAAAATCTGCAGAGTGTATATGTGTTTAAGAGGGAGATGAAGAGGTAAGAAGTGCTCAGGAAAAAACAATCTGAATAAATATCCAACGCCCATGGTCAAGTCAAAATGCTGACATAAAAGCAAATATTGCAAATATTTCCTAATGTAGAATATTCAGTTTGAGTTCGGATCTAAAAAGTATAAAAAGCATACATCTTGTTTAAAGCTGAAAAAGCAATGCAGACAACTGCATTACCCCCAGAAATACCAACACCATAAAGCAGAACATTCAGTGAGATACATAGTTTAATTTAACTTGGTGCACTTAAAAATGCAAAAATGAAAACAAAACAAAAAAAAAAAAACCCGACCAAACAACCCTCACCCAAACCTAAGCAAACTACTTTAAATATTTTACATTGATTTTTTCCTAAGATATTGAAAGGCAATAAGACTACATGATATTACAAATCAACACAGACTGGTTTTATGCATTCCTTCCACTCCTAATCTTATTCTAAAATATCAGAGTGAACTATCCCAGGCTTCAGGAACATTAAATCCCCAGGACACTGGTGATTCCAAGAAGAGAGTAAGAGTTGATCGTAAAAATCCATGCCAATACTCCACTTTTTGTCTATTAACCACTAGCACCAGTGTTGATCAATATCCTCTCCTTCCCTCATTTCTGCACTCACTCACATATTAGTTGAGACAGGAGTAGCCAAACTGATGTTCAGATTTTATACAGCTTTGTGCTTTCTTTCTCCTTTTCCGGTATCCTAAGAGATCTCAGTCTCACATTGGAGCCTTCATAAAATCATAGAATCATAGAATAGTTAGGGTTGGAAAGGACCTCAAGATCATCTAGTTTCAACCCCCCTGATATGGGCAGGGACACCTCTCACTAAACCATGCCACCCAAGGCTATGTCCAACCCGGCCTTGAACACAGCCAGCGATGGAGCATTCACAACTTCTGTGAGCAACCCATTCCAGTGCCTCACCACCCTTACAGTAAAGAATTTCTTCCTCAGATCCAATCAAAACTTCCCCTGTTTATGTTTGAGCCCATTACCCCTTGTCCTCTCAGTACAGTCCTTCATGAAGAGTCCCTCACCAGCATGCCTATAGGCCCCCTTCAGATATTGGAAGGCTGCTATGAGGTCTTCACACAGCCTTCTCTTCTTCAGGCAGAACAGCCCCAACTCTCTCATGCTATCTTCATATGAGAGGTGCTCCAGTCCCTTGATCATCCTTGTGCCCTCCTCTGCACTTGTTCCAACAGTTCCATGTCCTTCTTATGTTGAGGACACCAGAAATGCACACAATACTCCAAGTGAGGTCTCACGAGAGCAGAGGAGCAGGATCACCTCTCTCAATCTGCTGGTCACGCTCCTTTTGATGCAGCCCAGGATACAGTTAGCTTTCTGGGCAGCAAGAGCACACTGCCGGCTCATGTTCATTTTCTCATCAACCAACACCCCCAAGTCCTTCT
>JASSUY010039631.1:0-13236 GCA_032466535.1 Forpus xanthops | reverse complement strand
CACTTAACATTACTTAAAATTGATTTCTAAAGGTTTATATTTTCATTTTGTAATTTTGTAAGCCCCCTTGTTTCAGTTGATAACAGGAACAGGTGACATTTAACAGTTGGATAATATTCATACATTACTTACTTCAAGCTCAAGGCTGATTATCCCAGCATGCAGGAAGTTAGCCCAAAGTGCCAGGAGAGCTGTGTGATTGAATAAGGACCTCATAGCCAAACTCAAAGACAAAAAAGACATCAGCAGAAAGTGGAACAATGAACAGAAGGGACTGGTAATCTAAGGGCAATAAAGAGACACTGAGTTTCAAGAGATAAATTTGGAAAAGCTAAACCCCAGGTTGAATTGGGTTTGGTAAAGGATGCCAAGAGCAAAAAGAAAGACTTCTATAAATTAAAATGTGACAAGAGGAAGACTAGGAAAAATGTGGCCTCCTGCTAAATGAAGCAGGGCCCCTAAAGATATGGGACATGAAAAAAAGTTGAATGCCCTCTTTGCCTCAAACTGTGCTTGCAAGATCTGCCTTGAGGAGTCCCAGTCCATGGAGACCAGGAGGAAAGCTAACCCTTGGAGGAAGAGGAAAAGGTCAGAGGATACTTAAAAACTAGACATACATAAGTCCATGTGCCCACAGTTGCTAAGGGAGCTGCCTGTTGTAATTGTGAGGTCACTTGCAGTCATCTTTGAACAGTTATGTTGACTGTGAGAGATTCCTGGGCATTAGAAGAGAGCAACTGTCACCTCTATCTTCAAGAAGGGCAAGAAGGAGGACCCATGGAGCTACAAGCCAGACAATTTTACTTCAGTCCTTGGAAGGTGATGGAGCGGCTAATCCTGGGAAAAATTTCCAGGCACAGGAAGAACAAGAAGGTCTTTAGCAGTAGTCAGCATGACTTCTTCAAGGGGAAGTCATGCTTGACTAACATGATAATCTTATACAGTCAAATGCTTTGCCTGGTAGGTGAGAGAAGTGAATATTGCCTGCTTGGCCTTCAGTGATGCTTTCAGTACTGTCTCCCATAAAATCTTCACAGAAAAATTGAATAGGTTCAGAGAAGGGTCACTTAGTTAAGGGACTAAGAGCACCTCTCATATGAGACTGAGAGAGCTGCAGCTATAACAAATAGAAGGGTCAGAGTGGGAATCCTACCAATGTGTACAAATATCTGCACATGGTCTTGCTCAAGCAGCTCTAGGTGGCCCTACTTGAGCTGCAGGAGTGGACGAGATGACCTCCACAGGTCCTTTCCAACCTCAGCCATTCTGTGATTCCTTGACACCTGAGAGTGTTCAATTTGCAGAGCATATCTCAGTGATTTCTGGATTAAACCTTAATCTACAAGAAAATGGACTTTTTTTATTCCCCACGAATATGTCCAGGAACTGAATCCAGGTTGAGGCCATTCCTTCAAATACTTAGTGAAGCAAGTGTTCTATCATAATAATGTACACTATGGGTTTTGAGATTTCTGCATGTTTCATATCTGCATGTTTCATATGTGCCCATAACTTTTCAGAACATACTGCTATTAAAGTATACTTATGGTCTGTAAAGTACTAGATAAGTCATAGAATCATAGCACAGTCAGGGTTGGAAAGGACCTAAGGTCATCTAGTTCCAACCCCTCTGCCATGGGCAGGGATACCTCACACTAACCTATGCCACCCAAGGCTATGTCCAACCTGGCCTTGAACACCCCCAGCGATGGAGCATTCACAACTTCCCTGGGCAGCCCATTCCAGTGCCTTCCACCCTCACAGTAAAGAATTTCTTTCCAATATCCAATCCAAACTGCCCCCTATAAGTTTGAACCCCTTACCCCTTGTACTCTCAGTGCAGTTCCTCATGAAGAGTCCCTCCCCAGCATCCTTACAGGCCCCCTTCAGATACTGGAAGGCTGCTATGAGGTCTCCAGGCAGCCTTCTCTTCTCCAGGCTGAACAGCCCCAACTTTCTCAGCCTATCTTCATACGAGAGGTGCTCAAGTCCCCTCATCATCCTTGTGGCCCTCCTCTGGATTTGTTCTAACAGTTCCATGTCCGTTTTATGCTGAGGACACCACAACTGCACACAATACTCCAAGTGAGGTCTCACGAGAGCAGAGTAGAGGGACAGGATCACTTCCCATGACCTGCTGGTCACACTCCTTTTGATGCAGCCCAGGATATGGTTGGCTTTCTGCCAGGGCAGCCAGAGCAGAGCCCCCAGACGCTGGTGATGCAACGAGTGCTCACCATCTTCTTGCCTGCCTGCGCAAACTGCAGCGTAAACTTCCTCGAACCCATCCTGCTTGTTCCACTCTGGGTCACCTTCTCTCCCTGGGGCAGTATTTAGCCAGTCAGGGCTGGTACCACTCTTCCAGGCACCGACCCCTCTGAGTCAGCTGCTCACGTCAGCTGAGCTGCTGGCTCCTGGGCAAGTCCTGTTGAGGACTTGAGGCTTCCTCAGCGGCTCCTGCCTCTCTGAGTTGAAGCTCCTGGACGCTGAGTTTTGCCCCGATCAGGTGTTGAAGGTGTTCTCTCTCGAGCTACTCACCTCAGCAACTGACTCAATTGTCCTTGTGTCTAGTGAAGATTGCCCATGCCTTGGTGACTTAACTATCTGTGAGAGAGCACAAAAATAATACACAGACAAGACACATTAAAGAGATCCAATGTTCCTGGCAGTATTATTTAACTATTGCTTAAATATTTATAGTCAATCCTCCTTAGTGTTTTGAATTTTGTAAGAGAAAAATCTGTATTTTACCATCTCAGCATGATGTGAGATACTAACTACTACTTCTTTTGCAATAGAAAACTACATACTGTAGCAATGAAAAGCGAAAGACAAAGATGTCTTTCAGAAATATTCATCATCTCTTGATAATATCAGGGCCATTTACTGCTTCTGGGCAAGTTTAGCACAGCCTCAAGTATGCACTAAAATCTGCTGGTTTGTAAACGCCTCCAGCGGCCATTATGCTAAAGCGCGGAACAGTCAAGCCATGCCCTTGGCACTTGACATACAGGATGGAAGATAAGAAGGGTAAGATGAAACCAAAGATCAAACAGATAATGCAAGCATTGAATAAGAAATTCTTAATCTGTATCAGAAGGGGGAGTACTGACAGAAAGTTAGCAGATCTGACAGAGAACTAGTAGGAGAAAGGAAGCAATTGAAGAACATGATATCAGCAATAAGATATATTTGTTTGTTTGTCAGTACCACATACAGTCTTTAAGAAGTTGCTTATCCTGGACTTATTTTCTAATAATGATGAAGAAAGACTATCAAAAGATTAAAATAAAAGGTATTCATTCAAATTGATCGATATATCATTAAACCTTGATACAATTTTGTTGAGATTTTGATTTGTTGTGTTTTTTTGGGGGTTGTTTTTTGTTGTTTTGTTTTTTTTTTTTGGGGGGGGAGGCTGTTTAACTTCTGCATAAATTGAGGTAAGATGTTTTCAGCTGCTAAAAGTATCCAGTTTCCATTAAAATTAGCTAATATAATAAAGTAGTGAAGTGCTGTAACTCTATTTAAAACGTTGTTAAGGAGAAGTTACAATTCATTAAACTCTACTTACGCACCTGGTGAAATTGTTTGAAACTATCTTTGTTAAAAATCATGCTATAAGAAAATGTGGAAAGTCATTTATGCTAATATCTGTTGCTCTGCCTTTCATAAAAAGAATATCATGCATCAGTAATCTGCTACCATTCTTTGAATGTAAGCAAGTTGCTTTTCTAGGATTGACCCTCTTTAATAATGTTATTTTGTTGCTTAGAATTTGCACAGTCTGGCAATCATCTTTTCATAAAGAGAAAAACAGAATAAAATAAAAACAAAATTGAGAGACCTGAAAGAAAATGAAACACAAGCAGGGCAACTAGAATACTGTTTTATCAAGTACCTCTGCAGTTAGACCATTCACACATATGGCAGACTAAGCCTGCATGATGGACCAGAATGCACAATTTAAAAGTCCTGTGAAAATGTCCTAACTATTAAAGCCAGAAAATATTTTCTTTTTAATCTGTTTCTTAGTGAGCAGTTTTGCATCTACACAAAGCTGAACTTCCACAGGAAGGTTTATGAGTGTCTCACTTCAGAAAATCTGATTCTTCTTGAAAGAATACTTCTTTGGCTTAAAATTTAGGCCAAATGATATGAAACTGAGTCATCTGAGAGATAATAAATACAGATATCAAAACTATGGACACCTCTTGCGAAAAAAAATGCAGGTATCCCTCAATACAAAGGACAAAATTTGCTGCTGCCACTGTTATCACACCTTCTGAAAATTCAGCATTCTTCTTAGCCCTCTAGGCCTTAGAATATCCATCCAAAATGATATAATAAAGTTTACTGATTCTTTTAGGAAGATAAAAATGTTACATTTGTCGAAAAGTATCTTTTCCAGATCTAGTTGTGAGGCTGTGATACAGGGGACCCTCGTATATTCCTGCTAGAAAATAATTATTCTCCTGCTACAGGTAATGCAACGGAAGATTGGACATTATTTGTTGGATTCTGTTGTAGGCCAATTGTAATTTTCTATTCTTTTGACATCGCTATTATTATATCTTTCAATTTAAATTATTTTTTCTTAAATGTTTTTTATAATGACAATTTTCTATTCTTTTAACTTAATCTTGTCTTCTGTTCTCTGCTCTCAGAACCCACAGATTTGATGGTACTCTATAATTTGTCTCTGGCCAGAGCTGCTATAATAGGATGTGGTGACTGTCTTTATCGACCAGATTAAGCTAGACACTCTTAGCATGTACTACCTAACAGTTATTACTTTGTTGGTGGTTTTATTTTTTTTTTATTTTATTTTATTTTTATTTTTTGATCAGTTATGCTAAAGTTATTGAAAAAAAAAAAAAAGTTTCCTGAAGCAGAAAGCAGGACAGAAGAATTAACATTCATTATTGCTCACATCACATGAATTTCTCGTCCTATTTGTATTAATAAAGCCTGACTAGAAGGTACACATTCCAAGAAAAGAGCCATCTTCAATGTGCATTTTCCTCTATTCATTATTATATTAGAGTGTAACTCTCATTGAGCAGATAAATTAGTTTTGACAAATTTTAATACTATTTATTTCATTATCATACTTTTATTATTGTTGCCACTTAAGCCAGAACTGCACCGCTAACCAACATCAGTTCTATCAAAGATATCATTCTAACAAAAATATCATGCCTTTAGTTTTCCTTTTCATCAGCAAAAACTGATATCCCCACTTAACCTGAAAGATTAATTATCACCAAACACACCATTTTTCTACCTGCTACTACATGTTACTAACAGTTATGAGACCTAAAGGTTAACTTTTGCTCAAGGGGTAGCAACCATCCTTCATTTTGATCTTCTCCTTTTGTCCAACCTGTTCACCTTATCTAATGCAAATATTGATCTAGCACTATCACTTCGTAACAAATTTAAAGTTTTGGGGCAAAAATCTTTTTTTGATTCTGACTGGGTCATTTAAAAAAAAAAAAAAAGTATCTATAAAAGATAAAGCAGACACAGTAGCTGAAAGGAAAGGAGAGAACTGAAAACTTTTAATGGGAATCCAAACCTTCTATTGAGAGGTTGGACAGGTCATCTCCCTTAACAAGACAGATAGGAAGTATTCATTTCTTTTAAACTGACATTGGCAAGGACAAAATGTGAAATAGTTTTATTAGAAGAAAGGACTTGAACTCCCACAAAGAAAGTCATTAAAAGTAAGACTGCAATACAAGCATAGTAGCTAAATACAGTACAATTGGCATTATAATTCATAGCAGGAATCCATGATTATAAGCAAATATGTAATGGAATTCCCTATAATTAAATTACAAGAGTCTTCTTATAAATATTATGCTGACAGTGCCTTGCCCTATTGTGTCTGACTGTTCTAACATTATTTACAAGAAACATCTTTAAAAATCTTAAAGAAGCTTTGGATCTTATAGCTTAAATAACAGTATTTTTAAAATACCTAAATGCTAAAAAAAAAATAAAATACACAAAGTTTCTTTAACAGCTGGCAGCCTCACAAGTTGTGAGATATTTCTTAACCTATTTTACGGGTTTTAGTGGAATGTCTTTAGAAAACAATCAGACAAGATATTTGTTCCAACAGATCTTAACCATTTCATAAATTTGCAAATTTCCCAACATTCCTGTATAACATGCAAAGATTCTGATTCAAACAGTGAGATAAGTTTGGGCTTTAGTTTACTACATAATGAAGTTCTACATCTTGGCTTCATCAGATCCAAGTGTCTCTTGGTTTTACAGGTATATTACCAAAGGCAGCAACTAGATCAAGGACAACCTATTAATATTCTTTCCGAATAATACTCAAATGAATTTACATTTTTTATTCTCTAAAATTTTACTGAAGCAATTTCATGGTATGTTTCTTTCAAGCATCTGTGTTGAATCTTGGGTAGCTTTGTCATCCAACAAAGATGTTTAAGAAAGAACTGTTCCTTTGCACACTTCAACATATTCCACCTGGAATCACTCAAATATCAGTCAGAAATGACAAATGCTGACAAACATACATGAACTCACAGGCCAGAGAGATCCTCAACTATTATATTGCCATTTGTCTTTATAACATTCATCTGGGTTTCTTTCTAAATTTGGGGAAAAATATTTTTTCAGCCAAGATGAAGGAATGGAAAAATATAGGAAGTAGAGGGTAGAAACTAGAATGCACAACAAGAGTGAAGGTGAACAGAAATACTTTAAGGAGAAAAGTCTAGATATTCTCTTTAAAAATCACCTAAATGTCAATGAACTACTTCAAAGACCAAATTTAAGCTAAAAAAAAAAAAAAAAAACAACTTAACCACTGCTGTGGCTATTGTAAACTCTAAAATCCTCCATAAAAATAACTCACTTTTATTGTTTCTTTTTTTTTTTTTTTCCTGTCAATGAAGATAAGATTTTAGCAGTGAGTTCTTTAAGGAATTACCCTAAACCAATGTGGATATCAGAGTGAAGTACATTTATATTTATCTCACAGTTTTCTTTCCTTCCTTTATAGCAGCTAGTATCATGGAAATACTTCAGAGCGAGGACGCAGGTAAGTAGTACAGATTTCTAGGTTGAGCAACCTACTATTCATGTTGAAGTGAGCTTCAAATGATCTGAAATAGAAAACTTGCAGAATAGCTCTAAAGCCATAGCAAAACATTTTAATACATTCATATTGTAGACATACAAGTTAGCTGTTTAACTCATTTTTGATGCTTAGTGTACTGAAAGCCGACTGTGTGCCTACTATCACTTGCACCTCTCTAGTCCCTATTGCTAAGAGTACAATAAAACTAAAATGTGATAGAAAAGCAGAGGAATAATCAAGCTAGAAGTACTCCTGTAGAAGGGGATATTAGATTAGGATTCTTTAGCTTAGAGAAAAAGCACCCAAAGGAAAATGTTCTCAATATATAAAATTTTAAAAGCCATAGATAAGGAGGCTGGGGAACTGCCCTGGGTTCAGCCGTAGCAGTCATTTTTCTCCTTCTTAGTAGCTGGTGTAGTGCTGTGGTTTTGACTTTCAGCCTGGGAACAGCACTGATAACACCAATGTTTTTAGTTGCTGCTTAGTAATGTTTGCTCTGAACAAGGACTTTCTGAGCCTCATGCTCTGTCAGGGAGGAGGGGAAGCCAGGAGGAAGCAAAGACAGGATATCAGGCCCAAACTGAATGCAGAGGTATTCCATACCACAGCATGTCAAACCCAGTCTATAATCTGGGGCAGTTACCCGGAAAGGATAGCTCATTGCTGGGTCGGACTGGGTGTTGGTCAGCGGGTGGTGAGAGGTTGTATTATTTTCCCTTGATATTTCCTTTATCATTATTATTATTTGTGGTAGCAGCAGTGTTTTGTGTTATACCTTAGTTACTGAACTGTTCTTATCTCAACCCACAGGAGTTACATTCTTTCGATTCTCTTACCCTTATCTCTGGGAGTGGGGGGAAGAAGGCTAGGGGGAGTCAGCGAGTGAGCTACATGTCTGACTGGACTTAAACCATGACAGTTCTTTTAGGCACCCAATATGGGGCTCAAAGGGTTGAGGTAATGACAGATCTGCCCAGAGTGTTTCTAATAGCATTTGTAATAAGCATTCATTGTTTCAGATTAATAGTCAATCATTACAATACTATTTTATTGGCTTTCATTGACTTTATGGGAATGACTTTTAATACAGACAGGCTCTGGTGGCAGGGTGGGATAAACATGTCCTTGGAATTGTGTCTGGCCATCCCACTGCTCTTCACCATCCTAGCCCTCGTCCTTGCCTCTGTGAGATTGCGGGAAGCTGAGGAGGAGTGGCCCCAGGAGTTGCCAGTGGCTGAACTGGCTGGAGAAAACTGCCCCAGGGACCAGGAGTCAGGGAGGGAGTGGCTGCCAGTAGAGGATATCAGGGTGGTTGAGGAGGGGAAGGAGGTGATTGCCAAGCAGCAGGAGGAGGTGGGAGAGGATTCGAGCCCTGTGGCCAAGCCCAGACCCGCTGCGACTAAGAGCATCCCCAGCAGCTGCCTGCCAAGCTCCCAAGCCTGAGTCCCAGGAGGATGCAGGAGGCCACACAGCACTTCCCAGCAAGGCAGAGGAGGAAGGTCTGGACTCAGCAAAAGAGAAGCTGGTGGTGAGAGAGCCAGCAAGTATAGCAGCTACACCATCCCCAATGACAAGTACAACAGCCTCATTTGAGAGTTCTGAACGTTTTTAATGACCTTTGGGTACCCTTGACACCTGCCTGCTGATTTTGATGGGGATCAGTTGCATTCTTTTGATTCTCCTTCCCATCCCTCTGGGAGCGGGGGGAGGAAAGAGGGGGGAGTGAGTGAGCAAAACTGTATGGCTTGAGGTTAAAATACGACAGTTCTTTTTACCTGTCCGTGACGTCAAGCTCATTGTGTAATTAGTGCAGCCCACTTACTCCATGTAGCATCAGTTGCATGATGTGTAGAGGAGATCCTGGCTTTGAACATCCATCCCAGCATGCGCAACTGGGATGCTAGGAAGATCTGTGCCTCAGTGCCTATCACTTCCAAAGCAGCTCGAAGCCCTTCGTATGCTGCATCTCTTTTTCAGTTGGGGTATAGCTCTCCTCAGATCCTCTGTATGTTGCACCTCTGTCCTCATGGCCTGAAGTGTCATGGGCTCACCAGGCTCAAAATAATTCACCCTCACCTTCAGCAGTTTCTGCAGCTTGTCACTGGGGACTTCACAAAGCTGCCTTCAATCTCCGACCCTTCCTGCACTGGAGGGGCCCAGTGGACTAGATACTCGCTCATACTGTCCCACACACCCTGCCATTCATGACTGTCCAGCCTCAGGGAAAATCTCTTGGTCAGACTAAATCGTAGTCTAACCCCAGACAAGGCCCACACCACACTCTACTTAACTCTCAGGGCCAGACTAAATGGTTGTGAGTAAAACATACTCTGTATGAATGACAACATGCTGATCCCCATCACAATCAGCAGGCAGGTCTCAAGGATACCCAAAGGCCATTCAAACCCTTCATAACTCTCAAATGAGGCTGCTGTACTTGTCACCGGGGTTGGTGCAGCTGCTGTGTTTGCTGGCTCTCTCACCACCAGCTGTTCTTTGAGTCCAGATCTTCCTCCTCTGCCTTGCAGGGAAGTGCTGTATGGCCTCCTGCATCCTCCTGTGGCTTGGGCTCATGGGGATCTGTGTGCGGCTGCCAGAGGATGCTCTCGGCCGCCGCAGGGTTGGTCTCGGCTCCTCCGTTGTCTCCTCTTGCTGCTTGTCTGCTACCGGGCTGGCCTCAGCGGGAGCGCTCAGCTCCTCTGTAGCCTCCTCTGGGCCCACCAAGCCCAGCAAGGGATGGGAGGAAGTGAACGGTTGTATTCTCTTCCGTTGTAATTTCCCTTGTCATTATTATTATTGGTGGTAGCAGCAGTGGCTTGTGTTATACGTTAGTTATTGAACTGCTATTATCTCAGCCAGTGGGAGTTATGTTTTTTTGATCCTTCTCCCCATCATCCCTCCAGGAGCAGGGAAGAAAGGGGGAGTGAGTAAGTGAGAGAGCAACGTGGCTGACTGGACTTAAAACAATGACAGGAGCAATTAGACACTGTTTTTGTAAAACAAGAACAAGGGGCAGTAAATAAAATTATCCAGAAAATTTTCATCAAAATAAGGGAAGCACTTTTTCACATAGTGCATAATTAAATTGTAGAACTCATTGCCACAGGATGCTGTGGAGGCCAAAGGTATAAATGGATTCAAAAAGTGATTTGGAATATGCAAGGTCTATCAAAGACAAAAAAAAAAAAAAAAATCCACAAAATCCAGGAGATGATACTTTATATGACTCAGAAAATACCGCACTGCTTCAGTGCCAGAAACTATCATCTGTATTTGCCCTGTTCGTATGCTCCATGTTTCCCAGGCATCTTCTATTGACATTTGTCCAAGAAGGGGGAAGAAGTAGACACTTCTTCCTGATGTATAGATTTTCTGGACATGCTTACCTGGAAACACTTGAGTGAAGGAAGCAGCAGGTATCTGTTGCTGATGTAAACACGCCTTCTTATCCTTGTGGAGGCCTCCACCATGCCTCTGAGAGGCTCAAGAATTTGGCATACAGTGTTGGTCCTGTGTAGTATGGCTGTTCTACAGCTACAGCAGAACAAGGTAAAAAAGATACTTCCTGCTCAGATTTTTTGGACATGTTTTCTTGCTAACACTGACTGCACTGCATTTGCAACCACAATGTTAATATGGCTGAATGATCAGCAGACTCTCAGGATGACCAAAAGTTGGACAAACACACGGAATTTTTTTGAAAGTTTTTTTCATCATCAAGAAAGAAGTGCAGCACTTAACTGAATATTTAACCTCAAGCCAGTTCTTTGAAGTGATCTTATTTGAACCAAAGCTCATTGTTGTGCATTAGAGTCTTCCAGTCTCCTTCAGCAGACTTTGAGTCAGACCAGCAAGACTGTTGAGTATTATTACAACTTAACCAGCCACTTCATAATCAGGTGAAGCGGTTTCTGTCATCTGAAAAAAAAAAGGTTGTTTCTTTTTTTTATAGATTAACTCTCAGTACCAGCGCGCCTCATCTTTGAATTTATATTAAGATGTACCATAAAACCTAGAATAAAGGTTATTTAAACCTTTTTATATATATTTTTTTCACATTACCCAAGGATTTTATTTAAACATGCTGATAAATCAACAAAAAACATTCAGTAATTTCTTAAAATTCACTTGGGATTTTTTTTGTGCTGAATTGTAGTACTCGTAGTCCTGAATAGACATATGTGGAGCAATCTTATGTGTTTTTTCCTATCTAGCTCTTTCTTACTCCAAATATCGCTTAGAACTCATGACTCACAGTATAGAAGTAATTGCATAACTGTCTTTACAAAGTTCAGCAAGGCCATTAAATAAATTAATCACAAGATTGCTTGTTGAAGACAGAGCTGCCACTTTAACAGATGTTCATTGACTGACTCGTAATTCCTCTTAAATCAAAGCAGATGACATGTATATCAAAGAATTTACTAACAATCTCATCTTCAAAATTATCTTTTACTTGGCCTCTGCCTTTTTTACTGGGCTCTCAAAACACATTGAGATTGTAAAATTTGCAAAGCAGATTTTACAAGAAATGCCAGAGGAGGCAATCATAATTTGTCTTTTATGAACAGAAGCTAAAACTTGTAGATGAGTGGTTAGATACTGGTTAATTTAATTTGCTGAAATGCAAGGGAGAAAGTTGTATAACTGTAGCAAATTAGAAGTGTGAATTGGGGTTGTTCAGTTTAGGCTTGTAAGATTAAGCTGTTATCAGAAATATAAGCTAAAGAAAAATACCTAAAATTATTCAGAATTCTAATTATTCCTGCTGCTTCATTTTGTATGAACCCACTTTACTAAGTATCATTACATAAATTTAGCAATTGAAAACAAAACCATGAATTAGATTACTCTTGAAGAATGTAGATCATGTTCATCTCTTCTCAGCTTACAATTTTGTGCAGATTCATTTCACAGTCTATTCCACATAAGGCATTTTTATCTGTGTTAAATAAGGATCTTTGAAATACAGTGAGCAGCTTCACGAGTAAGAGCTGGACTTTGACAAAGACAACCTTTGCAATCTGCTGTTTGGCAGTGTTCAAGAGGTTCACTCACAAGCATCAATTCCTTATGCATGAAAGTACAGATATATTTTAGACTGCATTGTGTGAGTGAATAGTTTTTTTGGTAGATTAAACATATGTAAGCACACACAAATGCAGATTCTCACAAATTCAGTTATGCAATCCAATGGAATAAAAAAGGTACATATATTTATGCTAAAATGTCATTTTTGCATTAAATTTTATAACTCTGATTGTACTGAACATGATCCTCACCATTGCCATATTTTCCACATGTGCAAATCTGCATGATCTTTTTGACAGAAGGTTACCTACTTGTGTACTCCTAATCATGCAGGCTTAAATTCTGCCTCATACCTTCCTCTAGAGCAGCACAAAATAAACAGTGTCAGGGTTTAGACATCAGCTTGCATGCTATCCTCAATCATTGACATTGATAAAATATTCACACAGTTCCTTGTGCAGTTTTGGCCACACCAACTAGCCCAGTCCCAGTACTTTCTTGGCTTTACCTTTGAGTAAGGAACTGTTCTTTGTGTTCAGTTTGGATGTAGCCATCACATTTTGAAACACAAGCTTAGTTCTGCCAAAATATTTAATCTCAGCACCAGAAAAGAAATCCTGTTTGTGATTATAGACAAGTATCCTGGGTTCAGCAGTAGCAGTGATTTTTCTCCTTCTTGGTAGCTGGTGCAGTGCGTTTTTTTTCTTTTGGCCTGGGAGCAGAGCTGGTAGCACTGACAGTTTTAGTTACTGCTGAAATGTTTAGTTGGACCAAGGACTTTCTGAGCCTCATGCCCTGCCAGGGAGGAGGGGAAGCTGAGAGGAAGCAGAGACAAGACACCTGAACCAAACTGACCAAAGACATATTCCATACCACAGCATATCATGCCCAGGATGTAAAAATGAGGGGCAGGGACCAGGGAGGTTTGGGTTCACTGCTGAGTTGGGCTTGATATCGGGTGGTGATCGGTTATATTCTCTTCCCTTGTATTTCCTTTGTCATTACTGGTGGTAGCAGTAGTGGGATTGTGTTATACCTTAGTTACTGGACTGCTCTTATCACAACCAGTGGGAATCAGACTC
>JASSUY010039630.1:34461-77756 GCA_032466535.1 Forpus xanthops | reverse complement strand
TCCAGTGACTCATCACCCTCACAATAAAGAACTTCTTCCTTATATCTAACTTGAACTTTGTCTTTAAGTTTAAACCTACTAGTACACCTGCTAATGAAGGCTTGTAGCCTTCAGCATTATTGCCTGTGGCCAGTGAAGGGTGGTTACCTGGCTCATGCCCAAAAATCCTGAATTTTCCCTGTAAAATCTCTCAGGAATCACGCTTTCATCAGGTATGGTTTTGTCCTCTCACAATGTTTTCAAGGTTCAGGTTTAATAAAACAAAATGCTACACAACTGAAGCAATCCTGTCTGGAAAACAGATTAAAACAAATTTCAGCTGAACTGCTTTCGATCATTTGTGCGCTTTCTCTGCTAGTCAGGAGGAGCATTTGTGTAATGCTTTTCTTGAATGATCTTCTAGAATTCCACCCACAAGCGCTTTTCTGGAGGGAGGGCATTGAGTCCTTCAGAAACCATGTGGCTTCTTATGGATTTACTTAGAAATTCTGTTGCTAGGAAGCTTGTAAAGAGAAATGTTGTATGAATAACATGAATGCATACAGTAGTCCTCAAATAGCCCTTGTATCCATCTGTCATGTGTCAACATTTGTTTATGGAAATATCCTTTCCCAAATGTCAGTCTGCTTCATTCAAAACTTTGCAAGTTTGCTGTAGAACAGTCATCTTCAGATATGCAGATGAGTCCAAATAACTCTAGTGCAAATAATAAGCTTTGACCTCAAGTGAAGAGCTTTCATTGTTGAGTTGCCACATTTCTTCTTTAGCTTTCGCTGCTTTTGTTCAGCTGCATGTGTAATTTATTCATTTCATAATAGCAATTTTAGCATTACACTGGACAGGGCAAAGATTAATTTGATTTTAATTCATTTTTTAATTGCAGTTTCCTCCAAAGCTTGGGTTACATTTCTCTGTGTGTTTAGATTTGCTGCTTCGGTCTAACATAAATATTAACCCACTTAAAGCTATGTATTACTTTAAAACTTAGAAAAATCCTCTCTTTAGTGTAGAAAGACATTAATCTCTATTCACCATGAAATTGCTACAAGTAAGCAAGAGCAGAGTTCTACTGTTAATTCCATGTGTGTGGCATTGAATTGTTATTCTTCAAGGCATTTATGCATTATCCTTTGAATAAAGAATCCAGTTTTCAAAGAAGTTGATGGATTTAATGTTATCTCAAGTTCATAACGTCTGAATTTTGCATGTTCTGTAACTAGATTAGTGTTTGTCTGGGCAAGCGATATCTCTTGCCACTTGGGTCAAAGTAAAAGGCTAAAACTTGTGCTAGAAGCAGAAATAGACTGGAGGATTTGGAATCACCATTGTCACCAACATGTCCCACTGTCCAGATGCACTTTGCATCTCAAAATCCATTTTGGAATGTAAGTTTATAGCAGGATCTCCAGCTTTGTTATCAGGTACCATGTGTAAAGTAAAGAGATCTACTCAGTGGATTTATCTTATTGGCATACCAATAGGTTGATAATAGGTGCCCATGTTGGTGTGCCTTCTCAGGAAGCTTTAAGGTTTTATGTTTCTACCCATTCGGTTCTTATGGGAATGATGTCCTCATTGTACATTGCTTTTTTTTCCTGGAAGGCTGATTGGGCTAGGACAGATCACAATGCCAGAAGCAAAAAAAAACAAAATATAGAGGTCTTAGCAGCAGAAGTTACTTCTAAATTTGTCTGAAGAATTAAGCCAGCAAGATGATAGTCTGTTATGATAAAAGCGTTCTTCATTTGTATGATCTCAGAGTTCTATCACTGTATATGTCTTTGTTTTGAGAAATGGTGTTACTTACCTCTCTCTCAGAGGATCACTAGCATTGTGGACCTTTTAATTCCTAGCGTTCTTTTCATGTTAGCAATCACACTGTTCTTAGTAAGAGCAGAAATTCAAGATGGTAACTCTTTGTTTCAAGAACAGGTACAGGTAAGATTTAATGTTAGCTCCTGAGGTTTTTAACCTCACTTTGAAGGAATAGACTGCATCTGTCAGCTGTTAGTTTTGTAACAAGGCAGTAAGTACTGTGTAGCATCATGATCCTGATGGGCCTTCCTTGTGTTTGCTTAGTTTGTAGGAGCAATATTTCAGGAAGATCTGTTAGAATTTTGGGTGCATCTTGATGAGAAGTGAGAGTAGATACACTCCAAAGGCCAAAGGATGCAGTGACGGAGATGGCTTCACTGGGGATGGAAGCCACCCTCTCAGTGAGGCACACAGGAGTGCTGAGCCAGCATGCAGGACAGCAAGTCAGGATTGGGTCCAGAGACACTGCTCGGTGTGTCACAGAGCCCAGTAAAACCATAACCATAAGACAGTTCCGTCATCAAGCCAGGAAGCCCAAGCATCGGGTTTGGATCTGGAAGGGGGACTCAGGAAACCAGGATGTATTTGCCAAGCATGTATGTGCCAAACATGTAACATACAGTGGAGCATCAGTGATAGTAAGAGAGAAAGACTTACAGGAACTGTGCAGAGACAGACTTCCAGGAACTTCAGACAGGTCATTTTAATGGATTCACCACATTATTTATCTGTTCTGAAGAATCTTAGAAGTGCATCTGTTCCCCAGGAATTTAAAAGCCATTTATTAAGGTGTCACTCAAGTGGATCATTCTTGCTTGTAAAGTGTCACCTAAGTACTGGCCCTGCATATGATTCCTGCTTGCTGACAGTAATGAAACTTTCTGATGTTGTTAGGAATTTGAGTACGTACTGAGGCTTTATATAAGTACCAGTGTAATTCCCGTAAGTTTCCTGGATTTCGTGTGCAGGTTTGGGTACTGGTAGCTTAAGTAGTTTTATTGGTAGTTTGTGCTGCCACTATGTCATTATAGCATTAGGAAAGATCTTGGTGAATTTCTGCCAGCTATTATGTCCTTCTTTCACAAATAAGCTTTTCATGGTGGAGATGAAGAAATAATGAAGGAATCTGTAGTTTCCATGTTTATTTAAAATTAATCTATTTCTTTTTTTGAGCAGGTAATCAGTAATAACAGGTGTGAAGATATTATCTCAGTGAGTTTTCCCTTTCTACGTAAGGTGGCCTTCTATCACATGCTAATAGATAACATTGCAGAGCTGCCTTTCCTGCGTATTTACCACAGCCTTGCCAACATTATAATAAGGCGACTGGGAATTACTGTGTTCTTACACTGCATTTGGTATTGGTTTACACTTGCGCTTCAAAAAGAGAAGTGAAATAGGTAAGAATTAAGCCTATTAGTAAAACTGTAAGTCAGAAACTTGTACAGCAAGGACTGTTAAAGTGCTTAGCTACTGCTGTTGTAGATACCAGTGCTTAGCCTATTGTAAATTTGCTCATGTTTGTGGTATTTAGGCATCAGCAATGAGTTATTGTTTCATGTCTCGCGTTAACAATAAAACCAGAGCTTTCCCTGAAGTTTTTGAACGAGCTCAGCGCTCTGTTTTTCTGGTTGTTGAGCAAAGAGATGCAAAACAGGAAGATGAATGTGAAGGATTTGGGGAAGTGCTGTTTGGGTCTGTTCATTCGACTCCTGATGCTTGTGCAGTGAGCGCCACAGTGATTTTCTACATTTCTTTCTCTGGTGTTTGTTTTCCATGCTACTGGTTATGCATTTTCTCTTAGTGAGGTGTTGAGATTTCAGTATATAAAAGGATCTCTTCCCAAAATCTATATAATCCATAATATATGCTGTATGCCTTGAACCTTCTATGTGGTCATGTGTACCCATTCTGGAAAGATGACAGTTTTCTGGTAAGTATCGGGTGATAAATCACAGTTGTACTTTTAACTAAGGTAACTGCAATCCTGAATTTACTTAAGTGTTTAACTTTTCATACTACTTTATTCCAAACTCAGAGGTGATCTGAATGTTGTTTTCTTCAGCAACCAGGATGAGTAGAAACACTACGTAGGTGGCTGGCTAGGGGTTTCATCACATCTCTAAAATAGAAACAATATTCCTTTTCATTTGTGTGGAGACTTTTGCCTGAGGATGTTAATGCAGCTTTATAACATTCTTGGGACGAAGAACATTATTAAATCCAGTCTGGCAGCAGAGTAGATTTAGTCACTCTACAGCAGAGACAGTATACCCCAGTGGTGAGCAGAACTATATTTTCCCCATCTCTCGAGTTTAGAGCTTATGTTGGACAAAGTCACACGCTCTGACTTAAATCAGGGGATTTCTTTTGTGTGGCATGAATAAAAATAAAACAGGATAGCACTCCCAAGATTTCCCTTTGAGATACTGAGAAGCCTTTAAGAGTTGTCTCATTCAGGAATCAAAGCTCATGGCAATCCAAACCAAAGGAATATACAGGCTCTTGTCATGTTTTAAACCCAACTGGTAACTAAGTATCATGCAGCTGCTCTCTCATTCCCTGTTTTCCCCCATTCAAGGTGGGATGGGGAGGAAAATCGAAAGAACATAAAGCTGGTTGATGCCATGGGTAGTTCTGTTTGAGAAGTGTATTTCTTTTTCTCACTTTGAAATAGTTTTTCCTTCCCCTTTTCATTTTTATTCACCCTATTTTTCCAATTTCATAGAATCATAGAATAGTTAGGGTTGGAAAGGACCTTAAGATCATCTAGTTCCAACCACCCTGCCCAACCCGGCCTTGAACACAGCGAGGGATAGGACATTCACAAATTCCCTGGGCAACCCATTCCAGTGCTTCACCACCCTTATGGTAAAGAGCTTCTTCCTTACATCCAATTTAAACTTCCCCTGTTTAAGTTTGAACCTGTTACCCCTTGTCCTATCACTACAGTCCCTAATGAAGAGTCCCTTCCCAGCATCCTTTGGCACACAGAAACTGATGGAAGTTTGTTGATGAGAAACTACCTCTTTGGTACATTCATCTTGGCAGGACTGTTAAGCACTCCTCTCCCCAGTGCTCTTGTCTTCTTTCTTCCTTTGGAGGTATACTGGTCAGTTTGCATAGAAGACAGCATCTTAGCTTTGGTCCCGTAGATTTTCCTTATTCTCTAGTAACCACCGTTGAAACTATGGTCAGGTGAAGCATGTAATGAACACAAGCTATTTATGACATTTACTGAAGACATTTAGAAAAGAGCATGTGGAAATTTATTCACAGTGGTACTGTGAACTAAGTCTTCTGCTTCAGAGTGCTTGACTGTGTGCTTAGTCCATGAGGTCAGCAGAAGAAAAACATCCTTCATCTTGTTCATGTTCTCTGCTTTCTGGGGAATTCACACAAACTCTACCTGTCTTAGAAATGCTTCATTGTTTGCATACAGGACATAAATAGATGTGTTTATGTGGAAGTTGATTAAAAAACAAATAATCCAAATAAAAACCTTACTGCGTAATGAATGCTTGCGTAAGGAATCAATATCCTCTTTGATTTTCACAGTCTGGATTCAATTTATATGTGCTGAGAGAAGCAGGAATGCCCTTTTCTAAAGGAAATAAAATGATTCTTTAAGTTGTTTATATAGAGTAATTTATTTGCAGATGAAGGATATCACATGCAAGTGTAATGGATCTGTCAGTTGCAAATGATTTCCATGTATATAAAAAGAGATCAAAGATATAACCTTCCTAAAATAGACTATGTAATTATTATAAAGTACTACCACAGGCAAAATAAATAGAGGCTCATCATGGTGATAATATACATAGAAAGTTGAGTTCAAGCCTAATAAGGAAAGTATTCTGCTATTATTGCTGTTCATATATTTTAATTACGTGCAAGCATGTTATCAAGAATCAGACAGGGGCTTTACAGATAAAAACATTAGAAAGCTGCTAGCTTTTTCCTTTTACTTGCTTACAGGTTTTGACCAGTAAGATTTTGTTCAAAATGTTCTATGTGGACTGTCTGATGTCAGTTCAAAGTGGGAAGGCAATGAGGATAATGTAACAGAGGTTCGAGTATTTGACTCAAGTAAAAGGAGCCAGCAACTGGGCTTATTTATAGCATGAAGCATCATTCCAGTTGTTTTTGCTAGGAAAATAAGGTATGAGCTTTCAGATTGTTTTTCATTAGTAGCTTTGTATAACCCTTGTATAGTTTCAGCTGAGATGGAGAAATCACAGTTAAAATCCTGGAAGCATTTTTGCAGAAACCTTAACTTGGATCTGCAGAAGCAAAGATTTAGTGTTGTTTATAAATGTTTCTTGGACTCTGGCTTAAAAGAAGAATGTATGTAGCAGAGTTTTTAGTTCACCCTGTTACCAATATAGAAATGTTCAGCAGAAGATCCAGTAGCTAGAGGCACTCCTGCTGGTTCCTGCCCCCCTTCCTCAGATGAAGCAGTTGTTCAGTGCAGTCTTTTTGTGTTCTTTTTTTCTTTTCTATTTTATTTTTTTTTCCCAGTAGTCATTTAATTATTATTTGGCCAAGCTGCACTCACTGCAGTATCTTTCATACTAATTCAGGCACTCCAGCTTTTGAATCATTAATGTTGACTGTGCTCAAAACTCATGTTGAGCCTTTCGAGCCCTGAGTTGTGCTGAAGAGTATGAACTGGTTTTGATGTGAAGTCCACTATGCCCAACACAGATAACTAACATGTGTCTGGACTGGTCTAATATATGTATTCTGTAATTGGGCAGTTTTAAGACTGAGTTACTGTCTGTCTTTTCTCTGGGGGCTCTGGTGTTGCTGCTTTCAAGCTTTTTCTCTCAAATACCTTTTTCCTCCCTCACATGTAATTCTTGCTCTCTTAATTCTGATCACTGTACATTCCTGCATTTTAACCTTTTCCGTCCTGACAGTATTGGCAATACTTAATCCAATAACTTCATGAAGCAATTTCATTTTAGCTAAATCCAAGTCCAGCTTCTGTGTCATAGCTCTAGTTTTTATTAAGCAGCCCACTGCCATCTACTATTGCCACTTCTTATCTGTCCTTTAACCAGTTGGTTTTTTACAAATATAAAACTTTTCATTTCAAGCGTAGTAACTCGCAGTGGGGAGTGCTTTCATGGAGCTCAGACAGCAGTGGAATGCACCATGTCCTCTATATTCACTAATTTGTGTAGGTTGATAAAAAATTGCTTTCTGCATGAAATTAAATATCTTGGGAGAGAGGATGTTTTTAAAGCTGTGTGGCAAGACATGTTCATATAGTAATTAATATTCAGTGTAGAAGAGAATTTGGCTTTTAATTTTCACAAGTGTTTTATGACGACAGTCTTGCTTTAGTACAGAAAGCACTTCATAGCTAGAGAAAATAGATAACTCTATTATCCATAAACAACAATAGAAACTATATATCAAGTTGTTTATGTAGCTATCCCATTTTTAAGATTTAGTGAGGCTTACTTTCAACTTTAGTTTCTATCAAGCTTTCCTGATTCATCACTTCAGCATCTCTCAATTTATTGTGGTGCTGAACTGAGCACAGTCTCCCCTCCAAAGATAAAGACACCCCATTATTGTACTGTCTGCTAGTACAAAAGTCAAAAGTAATATTTAGTCATAAAATTGGTGGCTGTCTCCTCTGGTTTATTCTGTCTTCTCATTAGCAGACCTGTTTGACAGTAGATGGAAAATAAAATAGGAACATAAAATCTGTGTCAGTGAGCTCAGATGGTCCTTGCCACCCACTGTCCCTTTTCCAGATGCAGGCTGCTCAGGTCTTCTGAGCAAAGATGAACATAGCTGAGAGCAGGCATTTCTGGAGATGCTTGCCAAGAGGCAAAATGGCTTCCTAACCTTCCCATAGCCTCATCTGTTGCCCTGAAGGTGAAAATGTGCACCTCTTCCATGTCCTTTTCAGTAATTTCAGTAAAAATCCATTCATTTGGTGGAGAAATTAAAGTTTATATGGTCTAAGCCACTGGTTTTCCTTGTACCTTGAGAAATGAGTTCAAAATGCATACGTGAAGTTGTCTTTTGATTTTCCCACATCTAAAATACTAATCAGCCAACTGGTATCAACGTGGGGTGTTTCCATGTGTGCAAAATTTGCATTTGGAGGTTTCAAATTTCTTTTGCAATCAGTTAGCTATGAAATGCAAAGGCAGAGGCCAGTGTACGCTGTGCTCATTTTGATTAACATTGCCCTGCAAGTAATTCAGGCCTTCATTTTTAGGCAGGGAATACAGTCCCAATAATATTGGAGTATATTTGAAGGCAAGTGAGAAGTTGAAGGGAAGGACAAATTCATAAAGAAGTTATACAAGAAGAGAAATGAGGTACAGTGGCTATTTGTGCAGCCCTCCCTCGCACACGCATTTTCTGCCCTTTCCATCAGTTTAAGGAATTTTCACCCCAGAGAAGAAAGGAGATCGAACCTAGAGGAATCTTCCCATGCCCGCTTTGAGCCTGCAAGGTAACTCAGTGCCATAGAGATGAGTTGTGGGTGTGCTGAGCTATGCTGTTTTATCCTTGTTAGACCAGTTGTTCTCAGAATCGGGGAAAGAGCCTGGCAGCGTAAATGAAAAGTGGCTTTATTGCACCAAGAAGGGAATTTGTGGTTGGAAACTGGTAGGAATCGCTGCTGCAACTGTCATGACTAAGTGTCTTTGTCACCAGTTAAACACTCACAAGGGCCAAAATTAAAAGATAAACCAGTTCTAATACCTTTTTGTCTTGTGGATGCTGTATTGGCTGATCACTCTGTGATGGCAAAATTGATCTCTCCTCAGTATTGGTCCCAGTATTCTATCTCATCTTCCTTTCTAAATGTAGTGGAGGAGCCAGGCATACCAAATACTGAGGTTGGGGTGAGCTCGTATGAAAAACTGATTTTTCAAGAAGAAAAATTCCAAAGAAGACAAAAATTGTTGATCCAATTTGCATGTTCTTCAAAAGAACAAGAAAAAGTTTGGCTTCTAAAATGCTGTGGAGGTGAAAGCAAGACTTGCCTGTGTGTTAAAGAAATACTCAGTGGCAAATGGGATTAAATATGGATTTCCTTTCCTGGATGAGTGCCCTAGTGCTTCGGCTGGTCATGTACCTGCATGTACAGAGTGCTCTGTATAATGTGCTACTGTAAGGGGGGGCTGGCAGAGGTGTATTTCAAGTCTGAAATCATGAGCCTCTGAAACAAACCCTGGCCTATTCCAGTCCCTCCATGGAAAACTAACTTCTTTCTTAGGGTTTATTTTTAAAGCTCTCTTGACATCTAGCAACGGGATTTCTACCACTCCCTCAGCTGGTGGTTTGGAGGCTGATCTATTATTTCCAAGCTATGTTTGTTGCCAGGACCTGAAACGATACTCAGACCTTTCCTGTTCTGCCACATCCTTAATTCAGGTTATAGCTACAATTTCAAAGGTAATCATAGAGGTTCTGAAAAGCAAGAAGAAAGTGTTTTTACTGGGCTATTACCTTTGTCTGAAAGGGGAGAGTGAGGAAACATCAATATTTTACATTAAATAATGGAGAGCGTCCCTGTTAATAGTTAATAAAATATATGTATTTGCACTCAGTTAATGATTGTGCATTTTAGTTTTGTAAAACATGGAAATATTTATATTTCTCCTGTGATTTGTGTAAACTTTGGGCCGAACAGCATTTGACAATGGTGTTCGAGTTGCTGCAAAGCTTTTTTTCTGGTCCTGTCTTGGGAGAAATAACCGCATTAAGAGAAGCTGCGGGTAGTCATGGTTCTTCCTAGCCAAGCGCTAAAACATTCAGCCTCATAGCCACAGAGGTGAACTGAGCTATAAACTGTGGATACAAAGCTGTGCTGTAAAGCACTTTATAACCTACCAGCACAATGCACTATTTTGCAAAGCAATTTATAGCACTATTCAAGCCCGGCCAGAGAAAACACATTACCACCTTGCAGGTGAGAAACATGTTATAAAACATGGCAGACAGGACAGTTTTGAATCCTCCTTTAATGGGGACCCTCTAAATGCACCAGAAAGATGCTTGACATGTATTAAGAAGCAGGTGAGGCCTTGTCTGTAGTCTAGGGAGGAGATACTAAATGAAATTGCGTCTGTACTTCCTCATGTTATTTATAACCAAAGTTATTGCATTCTGTTCCTGATATAATCTCTGTAATGTCTCTGGTATGTATGGTCTACCAGGCTTCTTGTGAAAATGAGACATTTATAATTTCCTTGGAAAATTAGATTTTACCTAAATACATCCACTCTAATTACAGAAAGCTCTGCAAAAATCTTCACATTTAGGGTTGCATGAATGTTTCCATTCTAATTCCTTGACTGCAGCGTTAAACCTGTCTGAATTTTCCTTCTGAGGGGTTGTTTTTCCATCCTGATTTCTGCCTGAAGACTAATACATGGTTTTTCAACCTGAAATAAAAGTTGCTCATCTGGTTGTGAACAGTATGCTAGGCCGAAATATTATTTGTCTTATTATTAAATAAGCACAAGCAAATAAGTCTTGCAGCTCAAGTTATGTCCTTAATTATATAGTGCACCATCATTCATAGCTTGAATATCTTTATGGTCTTTAAAGGATAATTCAACTCTTAAAAGGGTTAAGCAGAACTCGTTTATGGTACTACAATAGTTTCTTGTTGATTTATCTTTGGCAGTTCCTCTAAAGAAAGTTTGCTGATGTCTAAAGAGAAAGCGTACAGGTTTTTTTGACTATGTTTAAAATGCAACTGCATTTGAAAGACAAAAGGCTTTAGAGTTAAAGCTTTAGCAGTTTAGTGACTGCTTTGTATCAAACAATGGTGCCATGAGTACCATAGCCCACAGGGTGATCTGGAAGGCAATAGTCTGTAGAAAGCAACCCAACTTGTTATTTCTGTTGAGGCTGTTCAGCCTGTCTTACCTGTATTAAAGTAGCACTGTAGGGGACCACAGAGAAAGGCTTGGTACAGGAATTTGATGTATTGAATGTCATAGCAATAAATGCAGCAGTATTTTTGTGGAAAAGAAGTGGGGTATTTACTTAACTCAGTGCAGCAGCTGATACTTCTAGTAGGAAAACGTTTGGTTTTGGTCACTGGAAGGATGCTCAAATCTGACAAAATGCTTGAAAGTTACAGGATTCATCTTGATTTGTATTGCTTTGCTCTGTAGAAAAGGGGCCAGCGAGGAGGTTTCTCTGTCTTCGCAGAAGGAGGAAAAAGCATATTTGGACAGCTGAGGTGCCTGGCGTTTGCTACTGAAAAGAAGCATCCACGCCAATGTGCTATTCCTCATGCTTGATAAAATGCAAGTGAATGAATTATTACTTCATTTGTAAATCACCAGCAGCACATTAAGTCATCACGAGGGGGTATATTTTGAGTTTTGGCAGGTATGGATGGAGAAAGAAATAGTTTGCCAAATCCATATTACCTGCCATGGTTCCACCTTTCTGTTTCTTTCTATTTAGCTCTTCTGGAGAACTTCAACCTTTAAAAATGAATCAATGCAGTAATGATAAATCCAACAGTGGAAGAGAAAGGAGGAGACATTAGTTTAAAGAAAGGAAGACTTGGCAATCATACAGAAACGTCCTTAAGCGAGTATTTGGAGGTTTTATGTAAACCAGACCACTGCATTTAAAAACACTTGAAACAGAGTATGGACCCCAAGCAACTGAAAGCTGATTTTAATTTTCAGTCATAACATATCTGAAATTTACAGAGCAGAGTTAAAGCAAAGCCTTTCTTTTCAAAAGCAGCATCTACTTCACTTCTTAGTTGCAAACTTCTCTGTGCCTACTAAGAGAGCGCTACAGTGGTGCTTGTTGCTGGCATGCTTCTACCTCCTTTGCACAGTATCATCCGGGTATGTTTGAGGTTCTGTAAAGTTCTAAAAGTAAAAAACTAATCAGCACCTTCCAATTTCATATGATCAATTCTTTAAATTTAGAATTAGGTAAAAAGAAAGAGCATTGGAGATAAGTGTTGATAAAGCAGAGGTATTGTATACCATCTACTATAAAATTCAGTAGATTTGCATGCATATATCTAGAAATCTGTCTAGCTAACTTATCACAACTAAGTGTTTTGCATCACCCTGTGTATTTGAAGTAGGGGGCCTGGTTGCAAATTCTCACATGAAAATTGATCATCTGGCTAATAGGATGTGGGGGAAAAATGCTGGAGAAAGTAAGTTAATATGGAATGCATGAATGTATTGCACAAAATCACTACAACTATATAAAAGAGGTGGGATGATGTGGAATAAAGGGATTTAGACCAGAGGTCCCACTTTGGACGCCTTGAAGGGAGAAGGGAGCTTGGTGCAGTGGGTTTCAAGAACAGGGTTGGGAAGTGGTTGTGATGCTGAGGAGGTTACAGACAACAAACATTGACACCCTGCAGAGGTGGGGACAGAGCTCCCACAGGTCTGCACTTTGATGTGCCCAGAAAATGGAGGGTTTTCTTAGAAGTTCATCAGTAACTCTTGATAAGAGTAGACGGGGCACAGAGGAAGCCTCTAAAGTGCACAGCTGAGTGCAATAAAGATACCTTTAATCAATGCTTGCTTTTCTGTATTGTCAAGTCTAAAGCAGGCATGGAAAGAGAAATCCAGTCTCAGATTTTTGAGCAAGTTTGATGTAAAAGTAACATGCTGTAGTCATGCCTGTCTGATGGGGAGGCAGCTTTGATGCGCTTTATTTGCAGAAGGTTGACTTGTTTTCACCAAGCACAAACTGGCTTCTTGTTCTCTCTACCATTCCTTAATGTAAGTAGATGTTAAATAACAATGACCTTATCCCCCTCTCCAAAGTATAGGAAAATCTTCAATATTGATGGCAGTTTGATGTGAAATTCATACATGGGGGTGTTACCAAGCCCCAGGGATGACAAGGGTTCATCAGGCAGTCATCTGGGTGCATCCTTTAGCTCCTCTTGCTTAGCTTTCTGATGGGGCAAGTCCAGTGGAAATCAGATGCTCAATTACAGATCAAAGCGCATCTTGCTAATCTCCTTGTACTGCAAATCAGGATTAAAATGGTTTATTTAATACTGTTGGCTAAAAACTATTAATTCCTTTCTCCTCTTGAGTGATCTTTTGGAGACAGGTTCTATAGACCTCATGTTTTAAATAAAACCCGTGACATTAGAATTTGGGGTTGCTAACATACACTTTTTGTAAGTGATACACTGAGGAGCTGCTTGCAGCATCCTTGGGGGATCCAAGGGTTGTGAACACCTCTGGGGTATCTTTTCCATTGGCTTGAGGAAATCCCATGCATGTAGGTGCCTACCCACGCCTTCATGAGGCATTTGTGTTAAAAAATAATTGCCTAAAAGAAATAAGCTGAACCTTTTCATGTCAGTCCCTTGTTTCATACTGTGGAAATGACTAAGCTGGGTATGCGTATAGCTTGCATGCTCCCCTGTTGTGTTTCTTATGCCAAATGAAATGTGCTTTGTGGCATTGGTTAACTTCTCTTGGGTAGTTTTGTCTACTTGGAGCACTTTAGTGAATACCATACAGAGGTAATGAGCCAGCAGTGCTAGAGATCAAAAATTGACACTGCTTCAGAAGTGGTACAGCATTTTCTTTCCCTGCAATACTATGTCATCACTGTGCCTGGTCATAGATTAACAGTTAGGCACTTGCCACTGTGGAAGTAGGTAAAGACCACTATATTACAACATGAAGCAGACTGGAAGGAGGCTGCAGATTTCACTCTTTAGATTAGTGGGTTTAGTTATTGCAGAGCAAAGAAAAAACTGCCTGAAGCCTGTAATTGAAGTCTTTGCACTTCTGAAGTACATCAGCTTGTATTACTTTTGAAACTTGTCCCATTATTGTTAATGGAACCTGTTCATAAAATCTGCTTCCCCAAATGCTTACCAGAAAGAAAGCACTGCACAGCAAGATTTATAATTATAGAGAGATGTCTCTTCTCATTTTTGTACTTCTTAGTTTATTTGTGCTTTCTCTATTATATAGAAACATATGGAATAGAATAAATAGAAAACCACACATGATAGGGAGAAGGAAGAGAAATTAGTAGACGTAGCCAAAAGAGAAAAAAATGTGTTTCCATGTATGTCATTTCCATCACTACAGTATATCAAGTTAGCTAATAATCTGTCTCCTTGTTTATAAGACTGTCACAGTCTTTGCCAGATGATGGACTGAAGCACAAACGCTTGAGCTGAAAACATAAATCCGTGCTTTGTACTGGTGAGCTCCCTGCCACAGCCAAGAGGGTCCAGCTGCCTTCTTGGGTCATGGCATGCAAAACACATTCTCTGAGTGGAGCAGTCTGTGGTGAAAGGTTGTTGTTTTAAGAGCATATGGGATGTTCTATGCTGTTGCCAATGATGGGATACTCCGGAGTCTTTCAGGCTTTTGGTTTAACCATCAGCCCAACTTTGATTTCAGAAGACTTTTCAGACATTTCAAATGAAGGTTGGAGACTGAGAGAGGTGGCAGGAAAAGGAATATGAGGTTGTTTTTGTAGCCAAGAACTGAAGCTTCTGCCCAGAACTGAGTTTTTCTGGCAAGATAGACCTGGTCAGTACAAGGCTCCGGGAAATTAAAATACCTCCTTATGACTGACACAGATTTATAACTCTCCATCAGTTCTGTTTTAGCTCATAAATATCCTTTAAATACCCTTATGAAGATACATACCTTGCATAAAATTGCACAACTGATAAAATAATACAAATATGTAGATAAATTAAAGCTTCTTCATTTAATTATTGTAGGTGCCTGAAGGACAGTGGGAACAGAGAAAATCTAAATAGGTTGAGCTGGAATGCAGAAGCAAGTGGAAAGTTTTTAAATCTCCCCTGTCAAAAGCAGAAACTCCTGTAATATTGATCCTTTGCTTTATATTAGTTTTAAGTGGTAGACATGCCCCTTATGGAAATTTATGGAAGTGCTTTGGAAATACCTCTTTAGTTTTCAAGACTTAGCTGTAGGTTTATTGTTATCATTGGTTATAATTTGAAGTGACTCATCCACTTTCCTGTATGTTAAGGCATGAGATCTCTTCATTTTGTGTGTCGATCCATTTCTCAGTTGATGCAGTTGATGAAATATGGACCCTTTGCCTTAAGCATAAAGAGGCAGCATGAGACATTGAGCATTAGATGCAAAAAGTAGCTTCTGCATTGTTGTGTTTAGGACTTGCTTTGTACAAAATTGTTTCTTTTCACTGCAATTTTGCTGTTACAGAGAGGAAAGATAGCAGCACACTGAGCCATAGCAGGGCAGTCCATTAGAAGTGTCTCTCTTTGATCAGAGTAAATGCATAACTAATCGCACCTTGTTTTGTCACCCAGTGGGTTGAGGCACTTCAGGTTGCAGTGGCGTCTATCCTTTTGAGTCACTGTGTGACCTAATATTGATCCTTTCACTTCCAACTGGGCAGATCTCCTCACTTAGCAACCTGCAAAATGGTAGTGATAATTGCTACCTAGCCAGAGTAAGTGTTATGAAGTCCAATTAGTGAATGGTATAGTGTTCATGGGTGAAAAAAACCAAGGATGTAGGAATGCTTTGATTTTTCTCTTTTAAGACTGTATCTATTAAATCTGCTATTGTGGTCTTGTTCACAGTGCTTTCATGTATAAGATTGGTCATCTGAGAGGGCTTTGCCGTCCTGAAATATTGTGGGTCTTGACCAGCCTTAAGTACAAAGGTTTTTTCTCACAAATGTAAGGAAAATAATGTTTCAGAGCCTTTCTCTTCCTTTCTTTTCTTTTTTTTTTCCAAAGAGAAACTTTTAAATAGGAATGCAAAGCAAATTGTAGCACTTAAATAAAAGCCTCAGCTTGCCACTGTGTAAGGAGGTAAGTAACTTTTCACTTGTGAGTCTCCCTGTAAGTTTGCAAGGTCTACTTGAGTAGAAGTGTTTCCAAGACAGACAGTGTTACCTGCCTTTTGACAAGCTTAGATGATTCTGTCTCTGATCTGTCTTTGTTCTTTTTTGGTCTTTTTTTTTTTTTAAGGTTCCTCTCTATGTCAGTATTTCAGCACTTCCTAGGTAAATTTGACTCACCACAGCAAAGCTCCCAGTAGACTTCATGAACTCTTCTTCCAAGTGGCTTTCTCCTTATGGATCTTGCTCATTAAAGTACTGTTAAATAAAGTATGCTTCACAGAAAAAAAGCCCTTATAATAAAACATTTCTCAGCTTGGTGTTCTTGGGAAAGCCAATCCATTGGTCAGAGGTATTGTCGGCCCAGCTTTCGTGTGTTTCACGCTGAGCTGTGTTAAAAATGGCCTCCCCAAGGATGTCTCTTTCCTGATTGTCATAGACTGAACAATAAATAAAACTATAGCTAATGAAATTATAGTCCTGATAATATGAATAGTTGGAATAGAAGAGTCAGTGGAAATGTGCTGTAATTGCCTTCCAGTCTGAGATTGTGGTGTGGAGCCAGGTAGAGGGCTAGCCAATGGTTTTGGCATGGTTTACCATGTAATCATAACAGGCTATGAAGTGTGTTGTCACTTAACACAACAGCATGACTGGCATTTCAGAAATATGGTTCTAATTTCTGCTGCGAGCTGTAGGAAGAGGTAAATTAGGCAAGTGACCTCCTTGTCTTCTCTTTGTCCTCTTCCCTCACTGCAGTTCCAAAAGTCCATGTGGGACTAGGTTAAATTGCTGTAGCCTGATACCCAGCACATGATAATGAGGTGTGACATCGGGGCGCTATCTGAGAAAAGCCTGGTTAAACTGAAGTTATCCTGGTGTTTCATTTAATTAAACACAGTTTTCAGTAAGCAGGGGATAAGATTGCAGCTCTGCAGTGTTCTCACACATCTCCCCCTATTTTGTGCGTATAAAACAAGAGGTGGGCCAATCTTTTTCTTGCTGTCGATTTAATAATCTAGTGGTGTTATGACAGAAGACCTCCCTATCATATCTTTACATTTAGGAACAGTGGTTCTTTGGGATTTCATTCCGTACAGTTTTCTGCTCTTTTGTCTGCCTGTTCATTTGTGGTTAAGAGCGTCTCTCATATACCTTCACTTACTGCAATGCAAAACTTGCAAGGATGTCTTGAAGTTTCATGAGGTGATTATGGTTCCAATTTAATTGTTAGGCAGGCCATAATACCATTATTATTTAATTATATGATTAACTTCCATTTGTTTCATATACCATTAAGGAAAGAGAAGTGTGGTTAAATATTTGACCATAGTTTTGACAGCCTAATCCTTGCCTGGAGCAAGGGCTTCTCTTCGCTGCTCTGCCATTTGAAGATTATGCAAGCTCCTCCTTATTTTTAATTTTACACTTGATTAATTCTACTTTGTATTTGGATTTGTTCTTTGTGGATGACTCCCCAGGATGCTAATTGCTACTGTAAACTACAGACACTGCTGAGCTAATGCATTCAGAAAATACCATGAAAATAAAGGATGCCATGAATGTACCATTGAAAAAGAGCCACTGATTTGTCAGATGAGATGGAAAAAATAGAAAAAGATGGATGCTCTATCCTTCTATTAGAGAAAATGCCCATCTCTACTTTATTTATGTCTGTGAAAGATGAGAGCGGATGTGGTAAAAAAAGGGTTTGTTTTTTTTTTGTTTTTGTATTTGTTCTTGCATTTGATGCATTTTATTCCATAATTCTATGATTCTATGAATTATTAAGAGGACAGTATGACCCTGCATAGTCCAGTCAAAATTTCGAAGTCCTGGATAAAGTCTTAATCTAAGTAAAAGGAATAGAAAAATTGATGGAATCAATCTTAAAAAGTTCCTTCCATTCTCCTTTCACTGCTGCCTTTTTCCTAGTGAAAAGAAAGTAAGTTGATGAGTGCAGATCAGCTGCAAGAAATGCAAATCAAGATATTGTCCTTTCATAGGGAGAGTTGTTCTATTGGATATGTGATAATCTGAATGAGAATCAGAAATCTGTTGCCATGTTGATCTTCCCAGACCAAGTGTGACAGCCTAATGAGAAGTCTCCCATGCAGAGTTTGGCTTTTGGTGGAGGACTCTGGATGGACATCCAGATGTGGTGGAGCTTCTGAATAGCCTGAGGCTAATCAGTTTAATCATCTGAACTCGAGTTTTGTACTTCACCAATGTAGGCATATTTGTGTTTATCTGCTGTTATAAGATGTTCCCAGGAGCAATCCTTCCCTGCAAGCATGAGAGGAATTTTCTGCATCATACTGGTTTTCCCTGTATCTCTTAGCTTTTAAGGTGGCATCTCCTTTTCCTGGTTCAGCATGGATTTTGTCTGCCTTATCCATCTTTTCCCAAAACACAACCTGTTCTTTATCACTTTTCCGGTTCAGCATGGATTTTGTCTGCCTTACCCACCTTTTCTCAAAATATGACTTGTTCTTTATCCCACGTAACAAAAGTCTTAGCTTCATTTTCTGTGCAATACTGAGATCTTATATCCTTCTTTCTTCTGGCAGGACAGTGGATTACTGTGTGGCAGTGAGAGGCACATCATAGTGGCATTCTCCCCTCTTCAGTCTTCATTAAATACCTTAATTATCATGTCTGTGGCTTCAGGCTGCCTTTTCTTATTTGAAGCCTACTGTAGAAACACTGGTAATGCTATGTATGTCAGATTACCTCAAATATTTAGACACTTGTCTCCAGTGTTTGACTATTAACTTTATCTGAATACTGATGAAAGGGGAAAAGAAGGTGCTTAAACCAAGTGCAGTATTATCTTCCCCAACAAGTCATCTGATACAGGGTGAGTTTTCTCTGGCTCATTGCAGGATTCCTCTTACACCTACACTTTGAGGATGTTTTGAGATCAACAGGCAAATACTTGCAGTGAAAAGCATGGTGTTACTTCTCAATAAGGAGCACAGGAATTAGCTGTAAAACAGGTGGAGATACTTATAGGTGTTGCTTAGCTGGGCATGACTTTCTTCAGTGGGGTTTATAGAGTTTAATAGTCAAGGTTGCAAAATACTTGCCTGGAGGAACAGACAGCCCCATCATGGTAGTGTCTACCAGCTGCAGGAGTTTCATTTACAGCCTGAAGAACTGTGCTGTGCCATGTTTTATCAGTGAATTACTGTAGTGAAGGTGCTAACAGCTCGGTATACAGCAAAGAGTTGGTGGAGACTCTTGCTGACGTATCTGGAGAGCCTGCAGAAGTGTAGTGGTTCATCTAGAGAGGCATCACTGGCCACTGTATTTTCTGCAGTTTCTACCAATATCTAAGCAAAATACTATTTGCAGTGTTTGTCCAGGAGCTAGGTCTGAGTGCTCTGTTTTCCTGCTGCGTTTGGTCTGAGACTTCGCATTTTCATTGGGAAACATTAGCATGCTGTAATACCCTGAGGATGAAGCAATTACCTTAATAGATGCTTCTGTCTTATTGTGTGGTCTATACTAGAGCGAGTTACTTGCATTCCCTTTCTCCGTGTTGCCTTTTGTAAATTGTAATATTTGCCACCAGGCTCCTGCAGAGTCTTCAAAATAGTGAAAAATTATTGCATTGCATATTAATGTAGCATAATAATAGTCATAGGCAGAGATTAGAGGCTGACATAGTTTGTACAGAACTTAAAAAAAGGCAAAGCTATTTCATTATCTTCATTTAATAGTGCAAATATTAAGTTTATGTGGCCTAATGTTCATCTTCTGACTCCTAGGATTTTTGTTTAATGTGGGTTCGAATCATAAAATCACAGAATTCTAGAATAGTTTGGGTTGGAAAGGACCTTTAAGATCATCCAGTTCTAACCCCCCTGCCTTTAGGCATTCTAACCCCAGGAATGCCTTGCACTAGACTGTGTCGCTCTGTTCAACCTGGCCTTGAGCACTGCCAGGGATGGAACATTCACCATTACTTTGGCTAACCTGTTCCAGTGCCTCACAGTGAAGAACTTCCTTATATCGAACCTGAACTTCCCCTGTTTAAGTTGGAACCCGTTACCCCTTCTCCTGTTGCTACAGTCCCTTATGAAGAGTCCCTCTCCTACATCCTAGAGCCCCCTTCAGACACTGGAGCTGCTCTGAAGTCTCCCCACAGCCTTCCCCAGTCTGAACAGCCCCAACTTTCTCAGCCTGTCTCCATATGGGAGGTGCTCCAGGCATTGATCATCCTCATGACCTCCTCTGGACTTGCTCCAGCAGCTCCATGTCCTTCTTACTTTGAGGACACCAGAACTGTGCACCTTCATTTTTATGACAGTTGGGCTCTCTGCTCTCCTCTCCTTTTGACGCCATGTAGTACTTTGAATTTCAGTTCAATACTGAATGTGGAGTTCGCAGGTCCTGAAATCAAATCAAACATTAAATCAGGATGTGCCCAGTAACTATGTAACTTGATTAGCATTTTGACTATATAGGGAACCTGAAAAGTGTTGAATAGATGCAATATAAGGCTTTGCAGTGGCTGCAAAATAAATTACTTGCTTAATGTCAGCACTAAATAATGTAATGTTGATATCGTTGTCAAATGTCAATTTTCATTGCTATTTTCAGTGCAGCTTGATTGCTGGAAAATTTATACATCACAGTTTCAGAAATCTTACAGCTTTGCCATGAAAAAGTAATCTTTAGAGAGAGCATTTGGAAGAATGAAGGTTTCTTCACCCCAGACACCAAATTTTAAAGTTAATTCTTAGGTTTTTATTCATTAAGGTCAAGGGGAGGGAGTGAATCTCAGACTTTCAGATTTTAGGTTGGAATTTTGGAAATCTTATGATCTGAGACTGTTCCTTAGGAAAGCAAAGGAGCTTTCTGCTTTGCATCAGTAATGAAATATCAGACCTCTCATATGAATAATATGCTGGCTTAATTGAAAAGTATTTAATGAAATATTTAAATCAGAGCAAATGTAGGAAAAATAACATCCTGATTTAATTAGAAAGCAGTTAAGAAAGATTTACATCACTGTAAATCTGAGAGGTGAATAAAGTATTAGGAAATAAGGAGTCCTGCCTTAGAAACATCACAGCTTTGAGAGTGACTGTGACAAAATACTGATGAATGTTTTGGCCCTGTGGCCAATACACATCTTTGGGTTCTGTTCCCACCACCAAAAGCCTTCGTACAGTCACATCAAACACCTACAATAAATTTTGTCTGAAATTAAAAACTAAATTCTGTTGGCAATCCTGCTTAAATGTGTTTGTGTCAGTTTGTGTACATACATTACAAATATTTCTTCAGCATATTTTATTCTGACATAATTCAATGGCTTTCTTTCAAACGTACAAGTGAATATTAGTCTACTAAATTGCATTACTACTTGGGAACTCCCTCTGGTAGTTTTTCTTAGTCATTAAAAATACCACAGGAGTCGAATGCTGCATTTTACTTAAGCACAGCTAAGAAGCCTTTATTCTCCAAAGTGGGGCACAGGATCCTCAGCTGTAATGTGACTACAGCAGTTTCTGCAGATGGAAGGAAAATTTCAGTTTCTTACATTCAAGACACTTTCAAGGTGAGGCCGTGATTTGTGTCACTGTAAATCGCATCAACGAGGTTCTTGGTCAGCTTTTCTTTGATGCATTGTTAAAATGTTTTGGAGATGAGACACCCAAAAGTCAGTTTGTTGCTGGAGTCAACATGCAGCTCTGTCATATCTGAAAATGACACTGGAAGAATGTTAAGTCAGGAAAGTAAAAACTGAATTGCAAAGTCAAATTCTCAAGGGGTTAGGAAATATAAAAATGAAGGCTTCTTCTATGACTTTGACTCTTGATGGACATTCAAGCTTTTTGTAGGCCCCAACATTTTATTTAAGTTTTCTTTACTTTTCTTTCACTTCCTCAGACCTAGAATTTATGTTGAAACCCACACTGCGGTAAAAGCTGACAAAGGCTGTTGGGCTTCCTTACCTGGGACTAGTTGTGTGCATACATGTATGAGGAAAGATAGAAGGGAGGTTTGGACATGCTTGTTAGTCGTCCTGCTTTCTTTCCACTCTTCTGACATTGCTGAGGCCTTCTGACAAGTGTCCTTTTCCCTTCTGGAATGGCCATGCTGCAGATATGGTCCTTGTAATCTTGAGGCTTAGGTGTTAAATCTCTTTACTTCCCTGTGTATACGCATGAGGTTGTTCTATTTATTTGTTCTGTGAAAGCACTTTGTGCATCTGCTAATTGTTTTCATGCCTTCCAAAGTTACCTTGACAAAACCATCATACTTCCCTTCTGCCTGAGCTTGTGAAAAAGAGAGGAGGAGGAAAGCAAGCAAAATCAAGATTCCTGCTGACTTTCATGGCAACAGCGATCTCCTTCCAGTTGGATTTAATCAACTGTGTAGTTGTGTGAATCAATTTATCTGCAGCATGCTGTCAACTTATTATTAAGAAAGTGAAAATGAGTGCTAGCTAATCACTTGGAGCAGCTTGGAGCAGGCTTGGTAGTCATGGAAATAAAGTTATGGAAGAAATATCTTCTTGGTATGATGCAGTTCTGCCTTGAGATGCACTAATGGGCCAATTGACCACTCTATGGAGTTACTTGCAGTCAATGCTAGGATATTTTTCTCCAACTTTGAATGAAGAATTTTGTGGCATTCAGTGAATTTCAGGAGAATATGTTGATTTACATCTCTGATGAGTTTAGGGTTAGGTGATAGAGTACACATTTGAAGCAAAAAGTATAAAACCAAGAACCACTGGGGCCAGAAAGGGACCCAAGGTTGTTAACATCCTTCACCTCTGTTTAAAGCAGCTTTTTTCTGTATGAATTCCTTAAGCTGCAGAAGTTGATAGGGAAACCAGTAGTGTGATGTGATCAGGCAAATGGGTGAAATAGGGCAGTGGACCACAACCACTTCTTGCTGTTCATGGGGTACATCTGCTCTTATGCAGGCATGATTAGTGATGTTTCTCTTTGTGCTTAACTACCGTTGTAAGAGGTGCTTTAACAGTGTTTGAGAAAAAAAATACATATATTATGAATGAAGAAGTCATGGCTTTTTGCTGTTGTTTTATTTTTGTTTTTCTCAATGAACATGCAACCATGGCACTGTTTTCTTTCTTCCTCTAAGTTTTCCTCTACCTTATGGCTGATCTTCGAGGAAGATAACTCCTCCCTTCATTCCTTAAATAGTTATGGTCTCTGTCTATGTCTACAAGGAAGATAAACATGATAAATAATGCAACATAGGCACTACAAAGACAGAAATGACAGCAGAAGGAAGACTAGTAATTTTGGAGATCTGTGTGGGAAAATGTTCTCAAGCTGCTGTTACCAGAACATTACCATTCTTAATTCACAGATATATTTTTTAGGGGTACCAGTAGCTTTCCCACTTATCCTAAGATAGCACATTGAAACCCGTTTCATAACTGGCATTAGTGTCTCTGGAATAAAAACTTCAAAATCCTGTGGTTTAGGAGTAGAGCTGGGATGGATCTCCATAAACTATCTTTTTGTGGAGATGCTGATGGTTGAAGACTATTCAGGTGATTCAGACCTTTTATTGGTCATGGAAGAACCTGTTGCCTTAAACAATGAGAATGGCACAGTAGAGGAAAATCAGCTTCTTGCAGGATATAGAAAGTACTTGGGTAAAACCCCTCAATGTTTTCTACACTGTGAAGTTAGGCGGTGTGTCCAACAGCTTATCATGCCTTCCTTAAAATGTGGTAATAATTGCAGTGAAGTATCTGTGACATTAATGGTATAGAGCAACTGTTCATGTGTGTTGGTAATTCGCCAGAGCTGTCAGAAACGTATTAAGTTGTATCAATCATAGTAAGTATATCATCAAAGGCTAGGTAATGAGAAATAAGGGGAACTTGAAGAATTGTAGGCAACAAAAACATTTTCCTACTTCTCAACTAAGAATATATTATTTTTGGTTAGAATGGGTGGTTTTACCAGAAGGAAACTACATATTAGCCTTTCTTTCCTATTTTGTATGTAGATAAAGAAGGATGTTTTGAATATAAGTACTACAAATACAGCATTGTTCCATATCTTAACACTGCAGGAGATTGTTTAGCAAGCACCAACTATGCAATAGCATAAACGGGGATACAGAGGTGCCGTCTGACTTCTGTTGGTGGCTTGTACTGGTGTCTTCAAGAGAAAACCCCATGGAGACTGTTGCAGACATCCTGCACTTGAAACTAACATCTTTTGCAGTGACTTAAGGGTACTGTACTGTACATGCAGTGTAAAATTTGATGTCTCTGAAAGTAGGTACTGCCTGCAAGTAGCCTATTGGGCAGAGCTTATGCTGTGATACTCTGTGAACCCTTCAGATTCAAGCAACCTAACAACTTGGTTAAGGCTTTATTGCTAGCTTATTGTAAGTCCATGTGTTTTTCCCACATTTTGTTGGTGTCCTATAGAGAGCTTCAGAAAACAGCACTGCTAACCAAAAAGCAAAGCATAACACTGCAAGTAATGTAACAGCTAGGAAGATATCAAGGCTATCGGACAAGCAACCTGGCAGTGGATGTTTGCGGAGAGATAAAAGAAATAGCTAAAACTACGTCCAGAATACTGCAAAGATAAATTTGATTGATTTTTATCTTACTACAAGAGGTTAGAAGTCCAACAGGAATATGATTAAAAAGTGATGGACAAAGCTCTCTAATACCTTCACAGCTGGCATGTAGCATATGAGATTAAATTTCAGTAGTGAAGAGCAGAAAGAAAAGCATTCAAGCATCCTTCCATTTTGGTGTCTGGTTGCTGAGAGTATCCTTCAAGAGCTGAAACCCCCCCAACTGGTTATGATATGTTGATAGTTTAGAAAACTTGATCTAACTTTATGATCTTTCATTTCTGTCACATCTGAGTCACACAGTAGTTGAGACTAAGCTTGGTTTGCTGTAAGTATGAAATACTTAGCTAGCTTGCATTACACTTAGGTGGTAAATTGATTTATAGTTTAGCAAAGAATGTGAAGTTTGGTACCAAAATTGTATGAAATCAGAAGTTATTTTCACCCTCTGGTAGATTCCTGTTTCTGCTGTGCTAACTGAATCAGACTAGCTTGGAAGTTCAGTTCCTGGACCCCTTTCAGCTAATAATTCTTTTGACAGTGTTTTCAGGACTTAATGAATGTGCTTCAGGATGTGGCTCCATCCCTGGCAGTGTTCAAGACTAGGTTGGAGAGAGCCGTGGGCAACATGGTCTAGTGTGAGGCATCCCTGTGCATGGCAGGAGGTTGTAACTAGATGATTTTAAGGTATTTTCTAATCCAAGCCTTTCTATGTATGATACTGTCTGTGATTAGGGCAGTGTATGAGAGTGTGCTGTTGTTGTATGAGAGTGTGCTGTTGTTGAAGTGCCCTTAAATTTGATTATTCCATAGTGGTTTTAAATAAACCTGTAAGCTCAGCTTGCATTTAAGCATTGTTTCGAATACAAGTCCTTTCCTGAATCTTGAATTTTAAGATTTGAATTCATAGAATCTGGTTATGTCTGAGCACCCCCAATTTTTTGGCTGACAGCTCTCTCCTAAATTAGGGAGGAGCTTTTATCTCTGCTATGCAGCTGAGAGGCAAGGAGAGAGAATTCATGACATGCCTCAAGGTGTGCAGGAGTACTTTGGCAGTGGGGAATGAAGCCTAGGTCTCCCACGTCCTTCATTACAGCAGTCTCACTAAATCTTGAACATGTGAACTGCCTTCTTGATTCATTTCTTTTCATGCAGCTGCTCAATCCCACTTGGACTAAGGAGTGAGAACTGATTTTAGGTATGAGCGTTTACTCCTTGACTCTGATCAAAGGCAGATAGAAAGCGTATGGTGAGTATGAACAATTGCAGCCAGCGCTTGCAACTACCTCTTGTCTCAATGATGGAAAAACCTGTGATATGGGTGACTAGTACTGCTTTTTCTTAAGCTTTATAATCTCCGTTGAACTCAATGCCCGAGTTCCCTGGGCTAGCATTTCTTAGCCCAACTTTGGGCTAAACCATTCTTTTTCTCCAACTGTAGGCCTCGGCAGTGGTGGTTTTTATTAATCTTCTTTTTCAGCAGTTTTTCCCCATGGATAAGACTGGGATATTGAATCACTACCTTTCTGAAAACTAATCTAATAATGCAATGATTTTGAGACTCTTAGGTACAAAATGAGAGAAAAGCCTCTTTAGACTTCCTCCTTAATAAGATTTACAGTGTTTTCTATTATCCACAGACGTAGTTCCATTCCTAGGCTTGGAATACATTCGCTTCACAGCCAGGCTTCCTAAATGAATGCCTGATTCTTTTTCCAGCAGTTTTTCGTCTCTTTTAATTGGCACTGGTCACAGGCCACTCTTGTCATATTTTACCACCTCCACTTCAGCGCTGGCTGGATGCTGCTCCCTGAGCTCATCCCTTAACTTCCTCTGATGCCCACCTTTCCCTCCTTCAGACCTTTCCATTACATCCTACCAGTTCTGCTCTCTGTTGTCAGTACAAGGCTTTCAGCTCTCATCTTAGCCTTTTCCATGTGTGCTGATATCTGAGACAGAAATGGCTTATTTTGTTCAGTTTGCCTTGTTTAGAAGTTTTCTAAGTGTTCAACTTTTCTAAGTTTACTTTAGAAAAGGTAAGTAAGGTCCAGCAGCCTCTTGTTTCAGATGAACCTCTGGTCTTTTGCACCTTTTGGGATATTAAATACTAAATTGTAGCTTTAAAGGCAGCATTAAGTTGTGTAACATTCAACTTCTATGTCCTGTCAGATTTATCTGTAGGGAAAATGTCAGGTGTGTAACCTTAATTTTCAATTATAGAATTAAAATGACATATCTCACTGATACATACTTTTACTTTGTACCTTTTCCTATATATATAAATGTGTTTTTTTTTAACTAGATCCTAATTATATCAATAATAACCAACATACACCTACTCCGATTTTCTTCCTGTAGGTGGTTGTTAGTGCTCACCAGCAGAAAGCCTGTGGTCCGTTTGCTTCTATTCTATATATTTCCTACTTTTTAAAATTAATGCTTTAGACATTACTCCAGTTTATCTGAGCTAGCACTGACTTAACAGCATTGACTTCAGTGGAGTTAGCTGTAGGCTTCATTTATGTAGGAGGTAAATTGTGCACATCTAGCTAATTCGAAAGGTGTCTGGACTTGAAATGGAGTGTAATGGATCTTAGTCACTGCAATGTTTTCATGAAAACTGTTAAATCAACACTTTATTTTCACAATTTCCTAAAGCAATGGAAAATAAAGAAGCTCATGAGCAGGCTTTTGGCTACAGAAATGCAGATCTAAAATGTGCTGATTTCACAGCGAATGGCCCTAAGAAAAGGAGAGGAACTTTAGCATGATCAGAGAAACTCTAAAATACCAACAGTCAACAAATATTTCGAGCTGTGGCTCCTTGCTAAGGACTTTCTTAGTATTTTCTTAATGCATATTTTCTTAATTCTCCTCTGGTTTTGTTTGTATTTTTAATTGAAAGCTGACCTAGGTTGAGTGTGGTCCCTGCAAGCACGGTTAGGAAGCAGCAGAGTGTAGCTGAATAGGGGACCTAAAGCAGAGCACTTTGTCACTCTCCTGTTTTAATACCAAACATTAAACAAACCCCAGAGTGCAAGTGTTGTTCACTTGTGTTTGTGCAAGATGTTTAGACAGAAGGATGTAAACATAAACTGATGATAAGCCAGCTGGGAGATGATGGGTCAGGTTCAGAGGGGAGCGCAATGCAGGAGATGCTGTGCTCAGTGTCGCCCTATAGACAGACTGCAGGGAGAAGGAGGGGAGACATTCTTCAGATGAGTGGAAGAAGCCTTACATGGACAGACATTGGTCTTCATGGGGGACCTTGACCACCCTAAAAGCCTCAACAGAGCAAGGGCACAAGCAATCCAAGAGTCTTCTGGAGTACATTGGTGAGCTTCCAGACACAGGTTAATGGAGCCTGTGGGTGGACATGATCTGCCTGGAACTGATATTTTAAACAAGAACTGGTCAGGGATATGGAAGTCAGGGGCAGCCTTGACTGCAGTGACTGTGGGATTGTGGAGTTAGTTTAGAGTCATTCTGGTTTAAAGCCAGTATCCTTTGTCCCATCTCTGTGTGCCCTTGTAAAAAGTCCCTCTCCAGCTTTCTTGCAGCCCCACCTTAGACTCTGGAAGCTGCTTTAAGTTCTCCCTGGAGCCTTCTCTTCTGAACAAACCCAGCTTTCTCAGCCTTTCTTCATAGGAGAGGTGCTCCAGCCCTCTGATAATTGTCATGGCACTCTTTTGGATGTGCTCCAACAGATGCCAGTTTTAGACACTGTTTTCTGTAACATTCTCATGGGCAAAGTGATGAAGTACAGAATAGAGAAATGAATATTCAGGTAGACTGGTATGTAGAGCTGACAGTTTCCGGTTCACACAAAGGAGCTTCAGAAAGCCTAATGGTCCTTTCTTCCTGTGTGAAAAAAAGCCTTGTATCTTACCCAGTCCAAAACTCTTCAAAGTTACATATCGAACTGTAACTCCATGCGATAGGATTATATTTGGAAAAGGAAAACGAAGGAAATCTCTTGGTCCAAAGACCAGTCTGCTGGGAGACCTATTGAGTGTATTTAAGATGACATAAACCAATATAGGAAACACAACACAGTAGCAGAATAGGAGGATGTAATTTAAGTTTCACTTAGCAGAGGCAGCAGCAGTGCCTTCAGATGCATGCTCTGCTCACAAGGGCTGCAGACTGTTTTCGAGTTCTACCTCTTGCATACTACAGAGATTAACATGCCTCTTTTGGCTTCTGAAGGGCAGCATCTCTGTGGTAGCACAAGCTCAGACATACCCCTCCCTGCTTCTACATCACCTCTGTCTTTAGACTGCTCTCTCTGCCTTTCTTTAACTCCCATTTGTTTTTCAATACCGGCTTCGTTCTTGGTAATGAGTATTTTTATACTCTTCTATTTGTTGATGAGGTGTTTGCCATTCCATTCTCACACTGGCTTACATTAGCGAACATCCATCATTCCCTGTTTACCAGCTTTTGTCTCTGCTGTACAGCCATTGTTGAATTGAAATCGCCTTCTGGGGAAACTAAGCTGCCAAATGATTAAATATGTGAGAGAGTGAGCAGTGAATCAGATGTATGAAAAGCCCCAAGTCCAAGAAGATGGAAAAACTGGTTCTTGCAGACCTCTGGTTGGATTCCTCCTCCCTTCTACTTTCAAAACAAGCCCAGATGGATCTGATGTTTATAAAGTGTTGCATTTAAGGAAAGTCTTTGGGGAATAATCTCTTTTTCTGTAGATAACTCTTTGTTAATGGCTATTTTGACCCAATAAAATTGAATCCCTGCCAAAGGTTTTCTGCTTTTCCAAACCGTTTGATATCTATGGTATCTAGAAAAGCTGTTGTTTCTGCTCTTATTTTAGGCTTAATTCTTTGTCTGTCTGCCTTTCATGGACATCATTATGAGGATGTGTTACCCCAAACTCCTGTCCTCCCCTGTTGTTTATCTTCAGAAGGTGACTGAGGAGTAGGAACATAGTGAAAACCACAAATGATTGAATGTCTGTCCCAGGCGAGGGGCTAGTTTGCCGCATTCCCTGACTTACACAAGCCACCCCAGCTAAAGCTGCTGTCATTCACTGCTTGGGTCATGTCAGTGCTTGCTTTAGTTGGAGTTATTTGCATTTACCCTTTACATCCATCACTCGTCATCCTCCCACCCAGGCTGTCCAGCATCACCCTTCATATCTGCTAGGTGCTCCTTTTTGTCAGATGATTTTCCCAATTTTAACAACAGACTTTCTCTCTGATATTCCATAGTAAGTCCCAGCTCACTGCTGTCTTTCTTTTCTCTCCCACTAACCCCTGCAAAAGGATATCCTTGGCTCCATTGGATTTATAAGCGTCTTCAGTGAAAAGATACTATTCAGTCTGCTCTCCTCCCCCCTGTTCTGGGAGCATATCTGCTGCTCCTTGCTAATACATTGTGCACCAAAACTTGAGTTTAATTGTGGAAAGCTGCTGGTCTTTGTATGAAGAGGACAGGATAGGAGTAATGCCCTTGTTTCCTGCCTAATCTGAACTTCTGCTCCAGCTTCTAGCGGGTACTTTTACTAATGTGTTTCTCCACTAAGTTAAAGAGTCCTTTATCGCTCTTCATTGCTCTCTTTAGAGATGCTTACACACTAATAAGCAATTATTTCAATCTTTTGGTTAAGATAAACAGATTAAGCTTTTGAATTCTGTCACTGAAAAATTTTTTTCTCCAATCTTCAGTTATTTTTGGTTGTTTTTTTCTCTTTTCTGCCTCCCTATTGTTCTGCATTCCCTCTCCAGATGGGACACCCGCACAGCACTGTGGTTATAGGGTTAATCTTATCAATGGCAGATGCAAAAGTAAATTATTTGTTTCTGCTTGTTGCCTGTTGATGCATTTCACCATATTTTTAATGGAGGATGGCATTAGAAGCAAAAGTTACTCTTCCAATTCTTTTGTCCACCCACTTTTTTTGAACCCGAGGAAAACTTTTATATTGATAACTTAACATTAGCAAGACACTCTACAGCATAACTGTGGTTTGTGTGGCAAGGCATGTCCTTTCATTGTTTTCAGTGTGCCATCTACTACTTCTGTTTGACTTCCTCTGCTGCTTCTGATAGGAGACTATGAACTGCCATTCCCTTCTCACCTACTCCATGTCCCTCATGTTTATGGATCTATATCATAACCCTCCTACATCAGTTTAAAAACTACTGATTTTCATGGCATGTCTTCCACTCTCTAACAATAACCTTTGTAACTTGAAGAAGTATGGATGTATTCATTTGTATGTGTTTGTATCACAATGATGCTTTTTGAATGAACCCAGCTCTCTTTCCTTAACGCTTCTTCTGCCCTCATTATTTAGTATTATCTCTGGGCTTGCCAAGAAACAAAGGGGCTATAATATTATTTCCGTGCAGTATTTTCTTTCTTTTTAAAACTTTCACATTTGGTGTTTTCCATACTTCTTCTCCCAAACAGGTTGACAGTCACCACGGCTCAGTAACAGTAATGTCACAAGTCCAGCTTGTGATCTTAGATACTTAAACAGCATTAGCCAGACAACACTGATTTATGATGTTTTTGACATGACCTTTCTTAGAGATCTTTTAATGTAAAGGGTTGTTGTAACTAATACTTACAAAAAGTTCTTTTGATTCTCCTCTTTTAGGGAGGCAGGTTAGGAAGTCTTCAGTGTAAATCCATGACTCCAGGTGAACTTAAACCCCTGATATATTTGTTGCTGTAGGTTTTATTTTATGTATTTAAGATACAAGCCTATCCATATAAAATGTCAGGGGTTCACTTTAACCCATATGAGCAGCTCTGCAAATGCTGACTTGTATGGAGAAGTTCTGTTACAAACTTCTGGTTGGAAAAAAACAAAAGCAAATCTTGTCTCTTCTTACTTGTGTCATGCCCTGGCACAGAAACACCTCCTGAATGAGCAGCGTGTTCCATAGGCTTGGTCTGTGAAGCCAACAGTGTTTCATGAAAGGGTTTGGGTAGTAGTGTGTTTTTTAACATGATGCTGGTGATAATTTGAAAGAAACCAATGTGCAGAGTATTTTATAGCCCTAAAAAGAGTCTTACAGTGAAAATCAGATTATTTCAGTTCTGTATTCTACTACTACAAAAAAAAATCTGACTAAAATGGGATCATTAGGCAATAATGGGTAATTGCTGAGTGCTGCTCTCTTGAAAGTGTTCAGAGTATAATGCTGAATGCACTGTCCCAAGAAATTACATAAGGAAATTAGAGAAATGATTTGGAGAGAGCAGGTTTTTGCTTTTTTTCCTAATCTGGTGGTGACAATTTGGGGGCAGGAAGGGGAGAAGAAGAAAGGAAAGAAAGGAATGAAAGAAATGAATGTTAAAAACAGTTCAGGTATCTTTTCAGTTAATCATAAGTTAGCCAGAATTAACTTCTTTTCCTAGCTGCTTCTAATGGGATTTCTTAAACAAATTATGATGCGATTTATGTTTCTGAGGATTTTGTGTTTCAAAATAGTGCAGTTGGGAACCATGTAAGAATTATATGTCTTCTCAATCTGGTTAACTCAGTGCTTCCTGGAACACCTGCAGGATTTGCAGTATCCAAAAGCACTGAAGAGGCACTTAAAACAGACTTTTGACTCGAGTACATGGAAGTAGGAGAATGAGGGTATTATCAAAGAATGATGCAGGTTCTGTGTTAGGTTTGAGTCTTGTTAGAATCCTGATATAAATCGGAGTATGTGCCGGTAATGACAACTGGAGTAACTTACATAGAAACTTGGAACAATCCCTCCAATATGATGAAAACTCACTGCCAGGGTGAAGAGAGAGAATGAGTCTACCTGACACCTGTAGCTGATACATGGGGGAAACAGAGGTTTACCAGTACTAGCAAAGATGGTAAAATGGAAGGTTGACTTGTAGATCTGTGGTGGGCAAAACCCCAGAGTTCAGTATTTCAACAGCCATTCTCATAGCTTTCGTTACTTACACACTTCGCAGGATCTGCAGAGCTGCATTTTCTGTACTTTATAAAGCACCTTCTCATGAGCTCATAGCCATATCTTATGAATAAAAAAAATCTGAAGTGTTGGACTAATCAATTGGTCGCTGATACAAAATCATAAGCCAGTTTGGGAGTGAGAGTAGACCTTGTGTGTCACTCCATGGAAAAAACAAATGCTGTGAGAACTAAATTCAGTTAACTATTCACTGCATACAATGGTTCCTACACAGGACCACACAGGGACTGGTTTGAAATTTCCTTGGTGCAACTAAATGCATATCAGAATAGTAACATGAATTCAGCCTTGCTCTCCCACTTTTCCCTTTGGTCCCTCATTTCTGTTTTAAGAAGGGGAAGGGCAAAGTTGAATGCTTGTATAAGTGCCCTGTCTAAACCCCTATAAACTAGTCTGAAACTAGATGAATTACTCTTTCTGCAGCTTTTCCCTCTCCTGTCACAAGCACATACATTCATACTCAGAAATAGCATGCTCTTTATGCAAAGGCTCCCCTCTTTGAAATGAAACTAATACTTTTTTTTTTAACATTTCATAAGGAGCAGATAATTTGATTACCTCATGCTCCTAAATTCAGCTTTTAATTATTTATTTGGAGGTGTTGGATGGGCTACCACAATTAGCCTTGACATATTCAATAGTTCTTTACAGTAATTGGTGGTTGCTGCTATGCTGCTTAGAATAGGTTTCAATATTTCATTCCTGTCTTGGAGCTGGCTGTAATTTTGAATTCTGTAAAACACTTTAGGACACTGTAAGGAAAAACAAAAATAATCACATCAGAAGTGAGAAGTGCCGAGTAAAATTCCTCTTACAGAAATGTGCCCGTTGTAAATTTAGCCCGTAATTGGTACCATTACAAAGTGCTGAGATGGAAAACAAACAGGAGGAAACCTAATAATCCGTAACGGGAGGAGTTTGCACCTGCAGCTCGGTGGCTGTCTGCTTGCCAGTGTGTGAACAGGCTGTTGAAGAGGTGGAAGCTTTCAGCAGTAAGACAAAATAGGCTTCAGATACTCTGTGGAAAGGTGTCCAGCTGAGGAAACAAGAGGTAGGCAATGACCTTTCGATTCTTATTTGCTTTTATGGTCTCGGCTTTCACATGCTGTCGCTTCCAGGGCAGCAGGGCAAGCCACTGGTTCTCCAGGTTTTCTTTCTGCTGGGATGCATTCTCTCTCCATGGGCAAGCTGGTCCCCAGGTTTTATCCCGTCTGTTGTTTTCTTTCACCTCTGGGCTTCTCACATTATAGTCAACTGGAATGGAGAAAAAGCCCCAGGTCTGGCTGCATGGTGGTACAACTGTGCTGTGTAGGTACATAGATCTGGCTCTGTAATATCTTCCACTGGACTAGAAGATGCCCAAGCTAAAGGAGTTCTTCTCCTCTCACTCTGGGCCTCTTGACAGGACAAAGGAGCAGCAGGATTTGGGTTTGCATAGCAGTTCCATCCATCCAGGATCTCATTTGGCATTCCTTATGCAGCCTCTCTCTTTCCATCACCATCCAGGTAGTCTGTACTTTCAAAGACTTGCAGAGATGATAAAGAGGTCACTTTGAGAGCTGTACTGTGTCTCAGGCTTTCATACCTTCAGCAGAGTAAGATGCTATTGGTGTATCTTAGCTGACATGTTTCTCAGGGAGCTTCAGCACTGTTTCTTCCCATTTTCCTGTACTCCTTACTTTCAGTTTAGGCACAAGTTAATTAATATGATACTTCTATGCTGTGGTTGATCCTTCCAGGAGCAGTCTCCTCCTAGGTCTTTCATTCCATGTTTGGGTCCAAGTTCCACATACGTCTGTGGCTTATTCTCTTTATCTTCCTAAGTCCTCCAATCTCTCTGTCTCCCAGGAGCTACTGGTTGTTCTTGTGGACATGACTTGGGCAATTGGCCACAAGCTTATATAATGGAAAATGTTGAGGCGATAGTTAAAAGTCCCAGAAGAATTGGTTATGTACTGGAAGTATTTACGTTGCAGAGAGCTGATGATCTGTCTGCTTTTTCCTGCTTATGCAAGTCAAAGGCAGCTTTGAGAGAAATAGTACGATTCTCTCCACAGTGCTGGAGGTTTGATGGGTGCATGTTTCCAAATGATGGACTTTGTGCAAGGTGATGTGTGTCTCTGCATGCTCAGAGACGAGCTCTTCATTACCATCCCTCAGAAGCTGGCAGTAGGGCAGCATTTTAGCCTTGTCTTCCTTTCCTTACTAATCAGAAGTCTATTTCAATTCGCAAAAACATAGTAATTTCTCTGTACAGCTGAAGCCATTGACCTTGCTGTCTTTAAATCTAATATAGCAGTGTTATGAGAGGCTGAGAAAAGAGACAGCCTTTTTTCTCTGATACCATTCTATTTCCTATGCAACACCTTATGTTAAACTTCTGTCTTCATCATGGCCTTCTTCAAGAAACAGTAGCCATAAGGATATTTTATAAAGGGCAGATAGATTTGGGATGGTGGCTTGTGGAGGGGCAGGGAGAATTGTTTGATAGAATACCTAATATAATATATAGAATGTAGAATATATAACATATAATATATAATAGGAAACTACATAAATTCTTCTTGGAGGAGAAAATAAATTCTTGTCTTTCCAGAAAGCCTACAATTTTCTTTTTTTCATGGTCCTATAAGAGGTATGAAGTTTTGAAGAAGGGGATATGGTAATGTGTGTGTGTATGTATGTATGGAGCCCTGATAGTCTTTGCTGTCTGTTCTACACTTCTGCAGGGATTTTGTCTGACCTGGAAAGATTCCTCTTGCTGTAAATCCCTGATGCACCAGTGATTTATGATGGTATTTCTGTAAGCTGTCACTTAGTCAGTGGAGGGAACAAGAAGAACCCTGCTTGTTTCCCTCGTTGGAAGTTGTCAATTACTGTGTCCTCCTGCACCGAGTTGTTTCTCTCCCTCTGTTCCTTTCACATACTAAACTGCCCTTTTCAAGGGGATGAACCTTTTATGAGATAAACTTGTGAACTGACTCTGACAGACTGCTGTTGTCTAACACTGGAACAGATAAGGCTTTTTAGCCTTTATCTGTTCCTTTAGGCATCTGTATAAATTCAGACAGTGGTGTTTGATGTCATGATTGCTTGAATTTTAATAGAAGTTTAAATTGAATCTTAATAAAACATTTTATAGTGGCAAATAAAGGCAATTATATACACAGGTCAGGAAACTGAAGTCATCTGTCCATTCAGCCAGGGGATGAACTGTCTTCTGTGTAATGCTCTGTGAATATCTTTGCTTCCTAAATGGAATCCTAAATACTTGTTTCTTGCTTTAAATGTTCTCCTATCCCTATCCTGACTTTGTCAAAATACACAGTGGAAGACTATGTACCTAACAAACATCTACCAGTTGCAGATGATTTTGGTAACCTTGTGCCTCATTGTATAAAGTTGACTTGGTATAGTGAAAAGACATAAGCTAACAATAATTAATGGGCTATAGTGCAGTGCTTTAAGTCTTAATCAAGATGTCCCATTTGAACACATTTTTCTGGTGCACTGTTACAGTACAGCTCCATCTCATTGCAGTAGACACAACATCCATATGTAACAGAGGAGATGTAGTGAACCTACCATCTAAACACCAAAAAAGAGACTTCAGTTCTCGACAATAGAGAAGAGAGGAAATGTATTTCTGTGTGCTCATGGCCTGGCGTGAGTATTTGGGTGAGACATGTCTCACCCTAGTACTGATGAGAATGGGGACAGCTGTTATAGGAAAGGTTTGCAAGACTGTTTATTTTTGATGCAAGGAGGAACTGAAATATGAATGACTATCATAAAAAGTTGATCTGTTCTGTCTCTGGTGTCTCATATTTGTCATCTTTCAACTTTTCTGTAACCTCTTGGGAATGGATTTTCGAGTGGGCTGATTAAAATCCTCCTGTGACACCCTGTCCTCTCATCAAACTCCTATCTCTGTGTGATGTTTTGATATTGTCATTGGAAGGAGAAGTTTGGATTTTATGGGCTACATGGCATAAATACAAACTTCTTTGATGTTGGTCCGGTTTTACTAGAATGTGACCGTATTGGCTGGTTTTAAGAATATGTCTGAGAGGAGAGTAATGGAAAAATGATAGCAGCAAAATATAATCAGGTCAGAAGAAAGAAAAAGCCATGCCTGTGACTACCTGAAAAGAAAGATAAGAACTGAGATGTAGCATATTGATGAAGACTGAAGCAATCATCCTCATTCTGCTGTGAACAAGTCTCTGCAAACCACTGTGCATTCTGGCTTTTTGCACATAACTCCATTAATTTAATTGAGTTTTGGGCTATCCCCAGGTAAAACGATATACTCCTTCATAAAATTATGATTATTTTCTTAGTAATATATACCATTTGGGTGTAAGGAAGATAAAATTTTTACAGGACATCATGGCAGCTTATTTTGCATGTATAGTTAGTGCCTCCAGTGTGTTGCATTTCCCATAATATAGTAAAAGTTAAGCTGAAGGTTACAAATAATAAGAACAAGTAAGAATCTTTGTTTCTTTGACTATGCCTTAATTCTCAGGTCTCTTGTCTGTGGTAGAGGACCGGTCCTTTGGGGAGAGGAATGGTCATTAGCATCATAGAATCATAGAATAGTTTGGGTTGGAAGGGACCTTCATATATCATCTCATCCAATCCTGCAGTGAACGGGGACATCTCTAATAAGATCAGGTTGCTCATGTAGGTGAGAACTTTGTAGAAACTCAGTATTCACTATTCAGGACTCATGACCTTGTGAGGTGTATCTGTGTGTCAGTCATGTATATTTGATGGGAAGGATTACCAGGGTAAAACTGATGCTTTGAAAAATTCAGTAGGCTCTGCTTGTGCTTCCAACATCTGTATGATGAACAGGAATGATGTGCAGCTGGACCCCCCAGAAAATCACTTGTGGTTTGCTCAATAGCATAGCCAGTTTTGTTTTTCAGGGCAGTATTACACATACTGAAGTACTCTGTGTGTGAAGAAAACTTGATTTCCTGTAGGAATACATTTTTTTTAGAGACTTCATCTTATAGATCACTTTTATGGTTTTCCATTTCTGTCCTTTCTCTGTAGTCTAAACAATAAGTCTTTCTATCCACAGGTGGTTGTGTTGCTTCCTCAGGGTCCCATTCTAGGGATTTTCACAAGGTTTTGTACTGCACTCAAAATGGAGATAAACTAAACTGTCCAGATTGGGCTTTAAGGGTATGCACTGGGGAGATGTACAAGCTGCATACACTGTGAATGGTTTCTGATAGTCCTGCAGTGTTATAAATGAAGTGCACCTTCTTTGTGGCTCTTTCTACCTTGGCAGCCAAGTACAACAAAAATCCCTTTTCTACCATCATTATCACTGCTTTCATTTTAATCAAATCCAGGACCATGAGAAGGGTGCAGGTAAATGACTCCCATCAGCGCAGGGCATAGAGAGGACCTCTCAGTCCAGACAGCCAAGAAATCTCTGTGATACCCTCTCTTGGATTGTTTCATCTTCACATCTTAGTATGTGAGAATAGGTTCTGTGATGGTTCACACAGAGCTGCATGGAAACATCTCAGCATTTTCATACTGGGTCTTAGAATTGCTTAACAGTGATTTTAAATTGGTCATTTAAGGGCTGAAGTTAGCATATTGTCATTACTAACCCTGCAAATGCCTGACTGCACCGACAGTATCTGTATTTAAGTTTTAAATAGAAGCTTAAGATGTCACTTTTCAAAACGCTTCCTGACTAATAAAGAAGTAGAATCTCATGATTGTCAAATAGTTGTATTCTATGTTTCTCAGTAGACAGCTTGCAGAGAGAAGGAGCAGAAAGAGAGGGAGTTGGAGTGCACTAAGGCTGAGGTGTGGTTTAGGTTTTGCGGGACCAGGGCTCCAGAGCAGGGCACCTGTGTCCATCAGCCAGGGTGTAATCAAGATGTACATCCAATGCACTAGGCCTGTAGGTTATACAATTCCTACTGTGGGTGCAGGGTGACATTCCCATCAAAATACAATACAGCGGCAAAATCTGGTGGGGCAGCATGTCTGTAACTGAGAGCAAACCCGAGCCTTACGTTTTGTTAGAAATCTAAACTGTGTAACTCTTTATAAGCCATTTAATTTACCTTAGATCATTTCTTAACACAAGCAAATGTCTCTTTGTGCCAGTAGTATATTCTCCCAGGTACTAAAAGCCTTGCTTTTGCTTGCCAGTACCTCAGTGGCCATGCATCTGAAAACTCTAAACTCTGTAGCCTAAGTTTAAACTGTTGAAAATTGTGCGTTAAATCATACAGGTGAAGGCACCTATCACTTAAAAGCATAAGACTGTTTTATTTTGAAAAGGATATATAGGTTTAGTGACCAAGTTAACATAAAGATGTTATGTAGGATGGGCATGTTGCTCAAGGGAATCATGTACCTTAATGTCTTTCAGTAAACTATTCTCAGCTACATTCACAAATCCTTGAGCAATAACTAATAAATACAATAATATTAATTGAATAAGTTGGTAACTTTATCAGGGATTACCACTATATCTCTGCTCAATTATCTGACAAGCTATCATGGGCAGTTCTTGTCAGAAGCTGCATTTGCCCAGCTCTTATTCTAGCACTGATTTACAGCATGCTGAAATAATCTTTTACAAGTTTATTTTACAGTCTGGTCAAAAGGTTGAGAGCTAAAGCTTAAACTGATAATGTCCAAGCGAATGAAGGCATTGCATGGAATATAAAGCTTTACTTGATAGACATATCTAAAAAGAAGTCAAGAAATGCCATTTTAAACCAAAAGGATTGCCGGTAAAATTTCTAGAGAGTCAAAGTTCTTCAGTGAATGTTCATGAAGCATGTAGCAGCATGACAAAGAGGAAGATGAGCTTTTTCTATCAGCATTGCCCCACCTCAGCCACCTCTTTGACAGTTTCAAAAGGAATAGAGGTTTGGACAGTTTATCAACATACTGGCTAGGAATGCCTCGTGCAGCACATTGCTGAATGTCTTGAATAAGTGGAGCCATGTTGCCAGGTAAGCTGTGCTGGGGGAACTACAGAGGTCTAGGGGTTCATAACTTTGGTTTGCTTCACAAGAATCTGGTGATGCTGTCATGCTGCAGAGCAACACGAGTGGAAAACAGGAGAAATTTTACTATCCTGTATCTAAGTATCTGTTATATGAGCATGCAGGATGGTAAATTCTTCCCTTTTCTGCTTCTCTTCCTGGCTGTGCCAGTGATTTATGGGAATGAATTATATTTAAAGTTATCTTTAAAACCGTTTTTAACCTGACAATCTTCCTGTCAAGCACACTTGAGCAGAAGGGACCACACAAGGCACTTGCTGCTACTAAACAGATCAGAGAAGGTGAAAGTGGGGAGTTAGAAATCTGTGTGTTAAAAAGCTTGCATTGTTGTTTTTCCTGATTATATAGTTCTAAAATAAACTTTCTCACTAGAGCACTGTTCCAATGTCAAAACCTGAATTTTTTTCTCATTAAAAAGCCTTTAAAATAGTAAGCAGTGTTCTGCTTGCCTGTTAATCTTAGTGCTGGTCTTCTTCAAAAGGAAAGTTACCCAAGAATTGCAGCCTAACTGAATACAGTTCATTTGGTGGCTGCTGCAGGAAATACAGCACAAAATTTATAGACAAAAGAGACTTTCAAGTTTGCTGTGTCCTGCGGAAGGGGAAGAACCGCGGGAACTATTATTAGATGAGAAGACCCATATCCAAATTCTCACTTCAGGAAAAATGAGGATAAGAAAGAAATCTTCCATATGTTATTGGAAAAGTTGGTTTTCTGTTTATTACAGGTGGATGGGATCAGCATATTATCTCATAGCAATACTAACTGATCATCTAATTTAATACTTGAATGGGGAGTCTTTCCTACTGCATTCTGGAATCCCTAATTAAATGTCGGGCTGTGTTCAAAGACTTTAAGGGACTGGCCACTATTGGTTTAGTTTTAAATAGTGGTATTAGTTGTATTAATAAAAACGTTCTCTTTGAAAACGTGTGCAGCAGTCAATGAAACATCACTTGTTTTCTTTTGCTGTATAAAAAGCAGTTTCCTGATACACTGATAAAAAGTACTGTATAGATGTCTTTGGCCTTTGGGAGAAAAAGACCCTTTTTCACTTTTTATATCCTCAAAGTATTTACTGAAGCAGAAGTGCCTCCATTTTGGAGTGTTTTGCTCATTGCACGTTTCCCTTCCTGTTTAAGAAGATATTAAAAAGATATCCTTCAGGGCAGGCACTGAATTGTAGCAGCAGAAAGGTCACCCAAAGAGCAAGAAGATGGCCTTTGAAGAGCTAATTCTGCAGGAGATAGAGAAGAATTTGCTGTCTAAGATTTCATTTCAGGTTTAAGTGGTTTTCTTCTTTTCCCCTCCTTTTTTTTGAAGCCAGCATTACCACTTTTCCCCCTGCATGGATAACAAATGCCCTACTTTTAAGATTTTAGGATACTTTTTCTTAATATTCTGCTTAAGTTCTAGGGACCCAGAGTGCTACAGATGAAAGTTGTGCCGAGCGCATCTAATTTTGGGTTGTGCTTCAAAGGCCTATTTTAGCTTGTGGAAAAATTAATAGGCCTCAGTTTTCTTAAAATGTCATTACTTTTTATAGCTTTGATATGAACTTTCCTGTCTGATCATGTTAGCAAGAGGATGAGTCCTTCTGATAAAGGAGTGACAAGGGCTGCATGAGTAACTGGGCTCGGCTAGAGTTTAAAGATGGATGGTGACTGGCTTGCCTTCACAAATCCTTTCTCCTTAGTAACCAGTTCTTGTTCCACAGTGTTGTTAATCCTTTAATTCAAATTGAAGACATCATGCTTCTTTGCATGTGAGTACAGGAAAGGAAGTAGTGCACAGGAGGAGGAATTGCATTCATGGCTTTGCCATGTTTTAATTGTTTCAGGTCACACATGCAATTTAAAGACATTTTTGGTGCTCCAACATCAGTTATTCGGAGCTGTATGTCTAATCTTAGCCTCAAAGTTTTAGAGCAGGTCATTGAAAGTGTTCATGTTACTTTTCTTCCCAAATTTCCAGCTCACTTTGATATTACTGTCAGGGAGATGGGTTACAGGAAATGTCTTTCCACAGATGAAAAACCAAAGAATTTCCCTGTTTTGAATGAAAGTTTTGAGTCCCTGGACACCTTTAAGAGCATAAGGGTGAGAAGGGGAAAGAAATGCAATAACCCAACTAATTAATCACTTAATAATATAAGTGAATAACGGAACTAAAGCTGTTGTGATGCTCCAAATGGGTTAGTCAATAGAGCAATGACACTTCTCTGACTCACCAGTTAAAATTAGTAGAGGAGTTATGATGGAGTGCGTACATGCAATAAAAAATGAGAAACTTTCATTTCATTTTTATACTTGATTTTTCTTTCATTTTTCTGCTACCAATATAGAAATATTATTCCTTTGGGTGCTCTTCAGGTGCTCTTTTATTACAAAGAAGTTGTGTTTGTTTCCTTGTTACTGTTTTCAGACTGCCTTTTTAGGAGCTTTTTACTAGAGATCCGTATATGGAAGACCTGTATAAATGGTGTTTTATAACATCATATAGTCCGTGAAAATTACAATTCCTATATTTGGATCAAGAAATAAAGACATTTAATTATGTCTCTTTCTTTTTATGGCATATCTTTCATAAAAATGAAACGTTCAATGATTGTACAATTGGAGAGCGGTTTGGGTTGGAATGGACCTTAAAGCTCATCCAGTTCCAAACCCCTGCCATGGGCAGGGACACCTTCCACTAGAGAAGGTTGCTCTGAGTCACATCCAGCCTGATCTTGAACACTGCCAGGGATGGAGCAGCCACAGCCCCTCTGTGGGCACCCTCTGTGGCGCCTCAGCACCGTCACAGTAAAGAACTACCTAATACCTAATGTAAATCTACCTTGCTCCATATTAAACCCATTACCCCTTGTCCTATCACCACATGTCCTTGTAAAAGTCCTTCTTCAGATTTCTTGCAGCTGATGGCTGCTCTAAGCCTTCTCTTCTGCAGGCTGAACCAGCCCAGCATTCTCAGCCTGGCTCCTGAGCAGAGCTTCTCCAGCCCTAGGAGCATTTTCATGGCCTCCTCTGGAGTCACTCCAAAGGTTCATGTTCATCTTATGTTGAGGACTCCAGAGCTGAGCACAGTACTCCAGGTGGAGTCTCTCATGAGAGCAAAGAGTTACCTCCTTCAGCCTGCTGTCATGCTCCTTTTGATGCAGTCACGGTAGTGCTGGCTTTCTGGACTGCAAGCACACACTGGCAGCTCATGTTGAGCTTCTTGTTAACCACCCACCCCCAAGTCCTTCTTCTTAGGCTGTTCTCAATCTAATCTTACCTACCTCATATTTATGGTTGGGATTGCTCTGACCCAGGTGCAGGACCTTGCAATTGGCCTTGCTGAACTTCATGAAGTTTGCACTAGCCTATCCCTCAAACCTGTCAAGGTCCCTCTGAATGGCATCCCCTCCTTGCACCATGTTGATGTCACCATGCAGCTTAGTGTCAGCAGCAAACTTGCTGAGGGCATTCTCAATCCCAGCATCCATGTCACCAACAAAGACATTAAACAGTGCTGATCCTGATTCCAACCCCTGAGGAATGCCACGTATAGTATCACAGAATAGTTGGGGTTGGAAAAGAACCTTAGGATCATCTAGTTCCTAACCCCTGCCATGAGCAGGGATGCCTCACACTAGACCATGTTGCCACCCATCATTGGTCTCCACTTAGACCCTGAACCCATGACCACAACTCTTTGAATGTAACCATCCTGCCAATTCTTTATCCATTGAGTGGTCCGTTCATCAAATCCATGTCTTTAGTTTAGAAACAAGGTTGTCATCCAAGTGAGAAAAGTATCACAGAGAAATGACCAACTCTTAAATCAGCTGCTTCTTACTTCAAGTTTGGAGGATGAATGCTGCAAGGTACTGAAACTGTTGGGAATTTGGTTGATTGGTTGTTTTGTTTGGTTTTCCCCATTTGTGAATTTGTATTTCATAGATCTCCTTAATGCCTCAGGAACTTCTTAAATGGGG